>CM043017.1:154473828-154705117 GCA_023690525.1 Holotrichia oblita | reverse complement strand
GTTTGTTTTGTGTTGGGGACTGCTCTGGATATCAAACATAGTGCACGCAATCTCGGGCTGATATTTGATGTTGATATGAAGTTCAGGACTCACGTTAACAATTAAATTCGAACTGCTTACGGGCTACTGAGGACTATTTACGGTATTAGATCAATGCTTTCAATAGAACTTCGTAGACTCTTGTGCAATAACCTAGTTTTGTCGCTATTCGATTTTGCTGATGTGGTTTATGATCGTTGCCTGGATTATGAAACATCGAGACGAATACAGGTTGTTCAGAACGCTTGTCTTAGGCTGATTTATGGGGGCGTAGGCATGACAGAATATCTTATAGGCTCAATGATGCCCGTTGGCTGAACATGTCAAATCGCAGGCGGCTGCATGCAGGTGTGATGTACTTTAAGATCTTAAAGTTCAAATCTCCTCCTTATCTTTACAACAAAATTCGATATCGTACCGACGTGCATAATTTAAATTTGAGGCACAAGAACCTTCTAACTGTACCTCCACATACCACTGCTGGTTTTCAGAAAAGTTACTCCTATGGCATGGCAACCTTTTGGAACTGTCTTCCCGATAGAATGAGAAATGTCGATCTAAGCGTATCGCAGTTTAGAGCATGCTTGAGATCTATGCTTTCGGATGGGCTGGCACGCAGTATTGCATAATATAGAGCTTTGCTGTACCTTGCTTCTGTATATGTACTTGGTGTTTGTTATTCGTGCTTTTAATTAATCAATTTTCTCCAAAAATTTTGTGATTTGTTTGTTTATTTTTGTAGTTCGGATGGAAGATCAGACACTCCCGTCGGAATCGTCTGAATCCGCACTATTTGTAGTTCTAGTTATAATATGGTATAGTAGTGTGATTTTTTATGTTCTCTGTATATTGGTAAACTACAATAAAGGCGTATTATTATTATTATTATTATTATTATTATTATTATTATTATTATATGCAAAATTAACCGTACGTTCAACACGTGCCCAAATGAGTGAATAGATGAAATAACATGTGGGTATTTAAGATAGATTTAAAACAATTATTTTCAATTAACCTGCAATATCTGTTTATACAAATAATTATTGATAACGCTTTTAATATGTGAACCGTGAATAAGTTGAAATAATATGCGATTTACTCGGAACCAATGCATACACTTTATTGCAGATCTTTATTTGTCCTTAAGGCCTGTTTCTTAACGAGTGCAAACAGTTAAAATATGCCCGAAGGAATAGTGAGTGCTGCAATTGTACAACAGATGGCGGTGATTGAAAGATAACGAAATTGGCGATATTTTGTTCAATAGTTTATAAATTACAGCAGAGGAACCATATGTTCACATCAAATACATATAAAGGCGTTACTACTATTGATGCTATCATTTTGTGCGGACAGTTTCAACAAATTTTTTCAAAATTTAGTACCTGTTGTTATATTTCTCTCTGCTTTTACAACGTACATATATCTTAATGCTATCCGCTAAGATAAAAATGATAGCTCCCTTGATTTGAATAAGCAATGGTTCTGTTAAGTCTAGTAATTGTCTTAAGAACTTCCTTATTAATAGAATTTATTCTCTTGCGTTTGATGTATACTTGCCCTTGTTTGTGAAAATACCAGTTCAAGTAAAAAATGGTTCACTTCTCTTAAATTTAGATCTTCAAATCTTAACATTTTTGTTATTTACATTGTAAGACTTTAGAACACAAAAATAATTGTCAATACCTATTTAACAATTTCAACATGACAGGCAAAAGTAGATGTCATCACACTTCAAATTGGTGTTTTATTTTTGACGATAATGCTTACATGACGTCTGGTCTAATAATACATTGAAAGGTACTATTTTATCAATGGATTTTTACGATAGTATTGACAGGAAAGTATTCTTAGAGTGGCCTTGAGGATATACATACATACGAATCCAAACATATAATTGCAGTAGCATAAAGTTAAATGTCAGTGATAAATAGAAAAGTCGGATAACGTTGATGAGCTGACAATGCTGTAGATGTAGATTTAAAAATAATAAGGATAACAAATAATTAAAACGTAATTTGATAACGAAATTAAAAATTCGTTCTGTTAGAATAACGTGAAACAAGAAAACTACAAAGATCAAGTATCATATCGTATAGTTTCAAACAAAGATTGAGCTTTACAAAGATGCGAGGTGCGAGGACATGTGCCAAACAACCAACGAGATGATTTAGTTTAAGTGGGGCAAGGAGAAGTCCGGCAGTGATCTTGCGATAACTCAGGTAAGTTTGCACAAGCTTCGTGGACCTATGTACGGTTTGCAACTTCCACATTGGATCCAATCTTACTCATGAGGTTCCAGTCTTACTCATGAGGTGCTTTCGAGAGCTTTTTTGCTAGATTTATTTATTGTTTTGCCAGAATGAAATGTTTTTTTCTCCTTTGTTTTTTTTGCAGGTTTAGTGCAAGCTGGGTTCTTCCACCCCCTCTCTCCTCTCCTCCCCCTGCCTCTGCCGTATAGTAATTCCTTTCTCTGACACAGGAAGTGAGGATACTTTTGGCACCATAGTCGCGAAATCTGTTGTTTTGCATATGATGTTGTAATTTTATGATAACTTGCCTGTGAAGGGAAGAATTGGTTGAACTGCATTCATTAAACTCATTTAATTATTACAGTACACTGTGGACTACTTTTTACTTATTCTTCTTGGCTTCAGATTTCCACTAGGAAAAAGGAAAAGGACTCGTGTCCTATACTGACGACCAAACAATTGTCCGATACTTTAGGAACAGCAACACAAAATTTAACAATTCGTATTTTTCAAGTTATACAGATTTTGCGAAGATGCCTTAGATATTTCTTGGATAAACTTTAATCACTTGTCAATGTTCCATTCAACTGTAGAAAAACACTACTGCTATGCGAGCTGTTTCACTAATCTGCGTATATTCAAGTATGATATCATATACACCTGAAATCTGTTCATAAATAATACTAGATTCGATTAGATTAGGAATGGGGTGGCCATGCGAACCTGTTTTACTGCGACCTTTGTAGGTCTGTTGTGATCACTTTTTATCGTAAAGGACGCTTTCTAATTTTGCCTTCTTAAGTAGGCCTATCATATTTGAGAACGGCTCTTTTATGTAGCCGATAGCTGTGGGGTTCTCTACGCCTATTGCGAGAAATCTTGTCCTGGCTAGGCCATCTCGGTGGTACAAAACAAGAATTGGGGTTTCTTCCTCCTCTTGACAGAATCTGCAGAGAGCATCATATGTCAGACCGATGTTAAACATATGCCTATTCGGTCTACAATGACTGGTCAACAGACCTACTATCACTTTGACAGTCTTCCTGTCTTTACTCAGTAGGTCTTCAGTAAACTCAGGCATGTGTTCCCTTAGCAACTCCTTTGCCTGTCTTTGTCCTGGTGATCTTTTCCACCATTTCTTCGACCTGGTATATGTCCATTGGTAGATAGACTTTTTAATTTGCGATTTGGTGAGGAGGGACCAGCTCCTATGAAAGGTCTTGACGAACCTCGTCTGGCCAGCTCATCCGCCGCCTCGTTAATTTCCATTGGGTGCACCTCATTTACGGCGGATCGCTTTAAGTGTTGCCTGACTATCAGAATCAATAGCAACACTTTCGCTTGGTTTGGTCCACCTATCTACTTCTCTGACACAATGGTGAATCGCTGCAACCTCAGCCTGGAATATCGTCGAGTCCTTGCTGAAGCTCAGTGAAAGGGCCATGCTAGGCTTCTTTCCATATTATAATACGAATAATAATACTATACCATATAAATACAACATTTATGCAGTGTTCAAGAATTGCATCTAAGATAATGAAATTCGATACCTACTTAGGCATCTAATCTGCTGGGTGTCATTCAGTTTAATATCAACAGTAGTTTTTCAGAGCAAAGATCCAATTCAAGATTCACTGTAAGTTGGCTTGTGCTTATTAATGGTGCATATTTGACACCTCAAATGTTGAATACAAAAAGCATGATTGTACCCACAAAACACCAATCTTTCAAAACAAAGCTCACGTTTCAATAGTGAAACTTCATTATCAAGTCAATAATGATGCTGAATTTTTAAAGAAAATGTTCTTCTCACGTAAGATACAAGATATCATTAAATACTTCAAAAGTAAGTGTGTGGTACGCGCGTTTAAGTGGCATAATTGACTCTTACTTGCTTGCGCTTAGGTTCCCTGCCATCAAATTTAAGACCGATCATCTTGTCGTGATCTTCTTCAAAAGTGAAATAAAGTGAAGTGAGATCACGACAAGATGGCCGAAACATCAAGTACCACAATCTTTTTACACGGCAGAGAACCCGAGAACCGAAGAGCAGCCATCAACAGCGACCGTGAAAGCCTGAAGACTACATAGACCTTACTTTTTTCAAAACGATAAAGATTAGACCTAGTGCTATGGACTTATGATAACTGATTATTGAAGATATTTTTGTTGCTGACATATGATTTTAGAAAGACTTAGTATACATTCCGTGCAACGTTAGATATTTTGCGTGAAATGATACACTTTGAGTGTTTTTTCTTACATAAAAATTAAAAGCCTAGATTTGGATCACCCATTATTTCGTCCGTCAAATTTTCCGGATTTAAAAATAGTATTTTCACACTTACATATCATTATAAACTATAGTGAAGTGTTAATTCAACATTGTTGAAGGTGAGTTTAAATTTTAGTAATACAATAACAAAACACAGTGAGTTGTAGTTTTGATTTGAATTTGAATGGGCTAAATTCACGTTGAGTGAATTACCTGATTGACTAAATCTAGAAATAAGAAATAAAATTGAAATTAATTTTTTCCGAATGGAGTTTTCCCCAAAGCTTTGAAACAATACGTTATTTTAATTCGGCAGGTGCTGACCAGTTATTGCGTAAAGGGTGGGTGGTAGAAGTGTTCGAGATAAACGGACACAGAACTCCTAAATACATTCCGCTGAAAAATATCTTATAAACAGTATTCAAAATGACAAAGACTTTATAAAACATCTCGCATCGTATCCCTTTATAAATTCAATCTTCCTAAAAGTTAAAATGAATTTTGAAAAACAAATTGAATTCATTATAAAAGCCGCAGCTATTGTTGCGGATGATTGCAAAATTACAATTGAAAAAAATGTCTACAGAGAGAAGATCAAAGAAAACCGAATTGAGTGAAGTAATAATGTTTGCGGGTGGAGAGACTTGTGGCCGAGTTCACTTTCTGGACTAAGGTATTTTCTGGTCAATGCGGCACCGATGTTGCTTTAAAAAATCTGGCAACTGTACCGCAAATTTCCAATACGTTTGTTTATAATAGATGTTAAATTTCGAGGTAAATATTTGATCGGCAAGATATACATCTCATATTGTGTACACATGGAATGTATATATACTAACTTGTTTTTACCGAGAGTATTGAAGAAACCGCGACCTTGACTAAACCCAGAATAACATAGAAATCTATGTACAGTTGATTGTGAAATTTCCGACACTGTCTTTAAATGCAAATTATTTTATGAATACTTTCTTAAGCTAGTAATATTTTTCATCTACAGTTAGTTATAACGAATTAATAAACATGCACGATTAATAATACTTTATATAAATGTCGTAATATTGCTTTAGCCAGAGTTTCCTCGCCTAAACAATAAGCAAAAGGACTCGGGTACTGAAGTAGAAGATGACACCATTTCACCCACCCTTGAAAATTGTAACATGATGTTCCAAGTTGGTTTTCAAGTGGTTTCCATCTATTAAAACCCGTTTGAGGTTGTAAGGTTCACTAGTTACTTAGAACCTTTTTCGTATTGTAGAGTGTGAACTGCAACACGCATTTTTACTTGAAAGCATTAGTACACAAGTACAGGACGTACGATGTTTTAAATGTACATACCTAGTACTTTCCAGATTATTGTTGAAGGTATTGTAAATGTTCAATGTAACATTGTTCATATTATTCTTTTTCATGTGTAATTATCAGCAAGCTCTTCTAAAATGCGTTTCGTTGGTTATTTCGTTCTATTCTAAGTTATAAGGTAGCCATCAAAGCATTTAGCAGCAGATGTGCTGGTTCTCAACCGAGTACAGGTTAGAAGAGTGATGAGTCTGGTAACAGGACACGGCTGTTTAAGGAAATAGCTACACAGAATTGGCATCTTTAAGGATGAGCCCATTTGTAGAAGTCCGCGAAGTTGGCACCACAAACTGATCAAAAATCGACAAAAATGCTAGAAAGGATTGACCATTTATTGACCACTATTGACCATCAGCGATTTCGATAGACCATATTTTGTTCAGGTTGCATCCACTGTACCCATATTTTGGAGTATAATGGCGAAAATGCTAAAACGAGACAATATAGACATTTTGTTCATCGAGTGTGATTGACCATCGTTTGGCCATGTTTGACCACCTTTCACATTTTCAAGATTAAAGAAAAAAAGTTTTTTTGAAATTTTTTTTTACTACAAACACTAAAATTTTGTTGCAGGATAGGATTGGCCAACGTTTGACCATGATTGATCACCAAATAATTTTTTTGAAAACTTAAAAGTCGAAAAAATTGAAAAAAAAAAAATTGAAAAAAAACCAAGAAAATGTCAAGTTCACTGCTTAATCTCAAATCACAAAATGACATCAAACGATCTTGAAGTAAAATAAGAGTTTCAAAGTTCAACACTTTTGCTCCAGACTGCTTAATCATTTATTGTCTCATGTCTCTAACCACGAAAAAACGGAAATCATCGTTTAACCACCCACCGGTTAAATTTTATCCGATCTCGAAGTTAGTTATAAGAGTTTCCAAGCTTATCGCACTTTTCACAAACTTTGAGAGGTGGCCAACCCCTCAAAATAGAAGGATTTATTGTCTTCTGTCTCTAGACCACAAAAAAATCGAAAATTATCGTTTGACCACCTTCCGGTTAAATTTTATCCGATCTTAAAGTTGCATACAACAGAGTATTCAAAGTTCATTCAAGAACTTTGAAAGGTGGCCAAACGCTGAAAACGATACGACTTATTGTCTTGTGTCACTAAACCGTAGAAAATTGAAAATTATCGTTTGAGCAGCGTTTGGTCAAACATAGTCAAACGATGCTCAATCATACACGATGACTATAGAGACTGTTGCCTAAACAAAATGTGGACAATCAAAATCGTTGTTCGTCAATAGTGGTCAATAAATGATCAATACTTTCTAGCACTTTCGTCGATTTGTGACCACTTTGTGGTGCCAACTTCGCGGACCTCATTTGCAGATTATGCAACGAGGAGGAGGAGACAGCCTACCATATTATTTTTGAATGTATCGCATTGGAATTTATGTAAAGAAATTCACTAGACACCGAATAATACATAGGCCATAGGCTGCAGTATTAAAGGGACGAAGAAAGAAACCTCATTCGTACCCAATGATAAAACAGACAAACAACAGTTCCCAATAAAGTTAATTAAATGAGAATGTGCAAAACTCTTTGAGATACTCTCTGAAAGTTAATTTTAAGTTTATTACAACTTTATTAATTGTCATTTTAATGTGTTTTTTCTAATAAATTGTTTATACAAAAACTGTATTATTTGGATCCAAAAAATTACTAATAATTAGAAAACCTTATATTTAGATAGAGGTCTCTGTAGTGCCATGTCTACCAATAAAATATCTAAGAACAAAGAAATAAATTAAGTTTACAATCTCAGGAACAATATTAAAACTCTTACTAATGTAAATTTAATATAACTATAAAAGTGAATTTAATTATCAATGTATTTTTTGTCAAGCTCTAACAATTCTGTTCAAGGACTACGAAAAATCACGGCAAAAAAAATTAAGAGCGTAATTTAATAAAATTCGGATATGAAATAAATGTTTATAAATGAGATTTAAATGATCAATGCCAGTTCTAACATTGTTGTAATATATGTGCCCAACCCTGTACATTAATTCTTTATAGTCAATTATTAATTTTACGGTATCTGTAATTTATATTAATATCACATTAATTTTATTAGTTTTATTGGTACATGTACATAATTTTATGTTAAAACATATGATTTTTAAAATGGTTCTCGAACTATATGTCTGAATACCCATTTTAATACTTAACTCAAAAGCATTTTCAACTTTACGATTATGGAAATATTTACGGAAGACGTAAACGTCATAAATACGACATTTGTATCTGTTTGAAATTTACTGCGAATATTCACATTTATTACTTCTTTCATGTGTAAACAATGTTATGAAGAGAATACGCACATTAGTACTACAGTATCTTTAGGTATCCATTGCATCGTACAGCTTAAAAGCTCTTTGTAGTACCATACAACGTGCTTTTCCATGCTCGTATGTTTATATTCGAGAACGAACACAGATAAACGCGTCTAGCGCTAGTGTTGAACTTCTGAGCGCCCGGAATGAGAATTTTGATTTTACGTCATGTGTTCTGCATGTTTTCCCTTTGATTTATCATTTAAATTTAGACCGGCCGTTTTATTCCAAACAAACGTAGCCCCGAAATACGTATTTATAGCCAAGCTAGGCAGCCTGGAAAGCGTGTCTATAAAAGCTAATGCTTCATGAAATGCATCCGCGAAGAATGTGGGAAATGTTAGGAATACGATTAAATGGTTTGAAAATATACATTAATGAGACGAATTCTGACGTTTGAGAGATATATACATCAGTTTATTCGAAATTTAATACCTACAAATAGCTGTGTTGTAATAAATTATAATTAACAAAAGTATTGTATACGAGGGCGACCTGAAATGTTTCCGGAATCGACAAGAAAAAGTATTGGTGTGGTTTTTTTTTTAATTTTTCGATGTAGTCTCCTCGAAGGTACTTTTCCAGTTTCTTCAAGCCGTCGGAAAAGTAGAATATTTTGAGGTCTGCATGCCTACAGGTCTGATCGTTCTTCCCTTCTGCAGATAATCGATGAGGATCACATCTTGGGAATCCCAAAAAATGGTTGCCATGACCGTTCCCGCTGATGGAACTGTCTTTGCTTTCTTCGGAGCTGATTCGTCCGGAAAAGTCCATTGCTTCGACTGTTCCTTGGTCTCTCGTATGTAGTGGTGGATCCAAGCCTCATCCACGGTTACAAAACGCATGAAATCTTTTGGATTGCGTTGAATTCTGGCCAGACATTCCTCCGAAACGGTCACTCGATTCATTTTTGCTCCAATGTGAGCACACGCGGTACCCATCGCACCGAAAGCTTTTTCATGCCCAAAATTTCGTGTAGGATATGGCTAACGCGTTCCTCTAAGATACCTATTATCTCTGCTATCTCTTTCAGCTTCAATCCGCAATCGCTTAACACGACATCATAAATCTTGTTGATCATTTCATCGATGGTAGGGTGGTGGTAGGTGGTGAAGTGGACGCCCAAAAACCGGGGCGTCCACTTCATGGTTCGTTACTTGTGCTTGTGCGGCTACGTTTGAAGTCGCTCATCCAGAAGCTGATGGTTGAAATTGCTGGAGTAGATCTGCCATGAACCTCTTGCCGATTTTGGAAACACTTTCGGTCGCCCTCGTAAAACAAACATTTTTATGAGAAATATCTTGACTTTTTTCTGAAATTAATAAACAGTAGAAATTGACAAGCTAAAAGATTAGAAAAGAAAACGATCCCTTCAGAACAATATGCTAATCGATTGGCATGCAGCATGATTCAAAGATTATAATTACAGTTAAAATACACAGGGCATGCCACGACGAGATTTGGTTAAAAGAATGCAAGAACGTAATAAGAATTATGATTAAAGTTTTCCAGTTAATACTTTTGTGTATAGTTTTTTTCGATATAAAATCATTGTAGATATCTGTTTCTTCCAGTGACACCAAAAATGCATATCAACATACTCATTTCAAAGAGAATTTTTACATTTCTAAAAAGTCAATACCTACATAGAACGATTTAAAATGACAGGTAATTATTCAGAAAACTGTGCAGCTAAAACGTTCAAAACAAATACCGGGCGTTGAGGAAAAATCCACTTTCTCACTCTGTTTTAATAACAGTTTTGGTGAATTTGGTGGTTCATGGTTTTTTTGTTTCTTTTTTTTGCCAACCCCTTGAAAAAAGGAGTAGTTCTGTGGGGTTTGTTTTCTCTGGAGATTATAGTAGCGTTCAGTGATGTCAGCTCTTTTGTGAGACTAAGAGTGGTACGATTGCATTAACGTTTATAATATTATTTAACTGCATCTGTTTTGATGTTTTTTCACTGTGCTTGGCATAAAATTTTCTTCAGATAAAACCAGTACATGAAATGACCTGATTTCCCTACTGCAGTCCTGAAGACAATTGTGATGTTTTTTATTGTAAAGACATTCATAACAGCTTTGTTTTCCAATGGTGCAATGTCATTGAAGGCTGTTGGTTAGATGACCTTTACATAGTTCATAAATTAGTACCTTCAGACAACAAGTGGATTTTTAACGAAAAATAAGTTTACTTCAGAATAGCTAAATTTTCACTACATTTTTAAGTTTTTTAAATGAAATTTGAGAGACAGAGAAATATGATTACATATTAAATTGTGACTCCTGTATTAAAATTGTCATATGTATGTAATATAAGATGTTCAAAATTTTGGTTCAAAAACGCTTGTTTAGTTTTTTTTTAATCTCTTAATTCTCTTCTTCTCAGGATTGTTATCTTGATTATAATTAGTACATCTTTATCAACGTTGGGACATTCATTTATTGACTCACTATACACCTACTAATCTTTTTTTAAAGTAATATAAATAAGTAAAGCACATCGATTCGTATCTCCACGAATATGTCGGGCTAATTTCTTAGAACAAGGTGTATAGCATCCTACTGTTCTTAGAAAAATCCGAAAAATCTAAGATAACGCGCAAAAACATGTTTTTGTGCAAAAATATCACCGATAATCGTTAATAACTGTCATTAATACTTGGTATGTAATATATACGAGGGCAGTTCAGATATTTTTGTCCCTGACGTACATGATATTGATTTTCATAGTCGTTATTGATGTGACTTAATTGTCAATTAATTCCGATATGTCGCATAAATTTTTGTTGAGGTATGTATGTTACTGGATTATTCAGTTTTAGAGTCGATGGTTACGAAGTGTTGGCCAAATATCCGAAACGTATAAATTTAAAAACACAACGGTTATCAAAGAATTAAGAGCAAGGGATTTTAAACTTAGCATACAGACTTGTTAACAAGGTGTTGGTGCTGGATGGCCGAAAACTGTTGTTTGCAAAGAAAACATTGATCTGATCCATGACATGGTCCTGAAAGATAGACAAATCGCTGTGAAATTCATAGCTCAGACTTGTGGCTTTTCAATAAGTACCTTAGAAGTCATTTTACGTAAAGAATTAAGCCTCAAAGAAGTGGTTGCACTCAAAGAACAGCTTCGTGGGATTCACTTTCGAAACGATGAAATAGTGATGATAGAGGTGAATGAGTAGTTTTGTCATTATTAGTGTTGGGCGATTATGAATGATATAATCGATATATTTCGATTATGATCAAATAATCATTCGATTATTACAATCGGGATAATCGATTAGAAACGATTATGAATGTTTTAAATGTATGACTACGTCGACTTTTGATTACACACTGCTGCCGAACAGAAACGAATGACGACTCGATTGCGTGGACAATCCTGAAGTACCTACAGAATATCCAAATAATTAGATGTTTTGCTCTCATGGCAACATACCTAGCAATTAATATAATAAAACAGGCGTAGAATTTAAATATATTATATTTATTTCTAGAAATGGAAAGAACACTGAAAACAAAAATGCCAAAAGAAAGTACCTAATTCAAAATTATAACAAACGTTTTTATGACTAAAAAATCTTGAACTAATTTTACAAACGGCATTTAAGGTAAAACTAATTTTAACTAAAAATGCAGATTAATCGAATCTTTCCCTGAAGTCTTGAAGCTGTCTGCTGGTGAATTCTTTCATTCAAGAAAGTGATGACGAAGCCGAATCATCAACCCGTCCAACTGCTGAAAAGCCATAGAATCGACAGCCTTCTACAGCATCAATAGCTTCTACTTCATCAACAGCAGCCCCAAGACGAACCACAAAACAATTGCGTCTAGTTGGAACATCTAAGATCCAACACTGAACTAACCGAATCACAAAACACGGACTATAATCTTGCGCTCATGAAAATGATTGTGTGGGACTATCAACCACTTAGAATTGTTGAAGATAAAGGGTTTCGGGAATTTGTTAAAAAGCTGAATCCATTATATTCAGTCCCATCCCAGAAAATGTTAACTTCGCAATTAATTCCGGAACTGTACCGAAGTGAAATCGATAGATTGCAACAGAAGTTGGCGTCTGTCGATCACGTTGGTGTTACAACAGACAGTACTAATCATTATATTACTGTCACTATTCATTTTATAGAAAATGCAGAGTTACATGCTAGCGCTCTGCAAACCAGTGAAAGTAAAGGGGAGCCAAACTGGATCACAGATAGCAACGGAGTTAATGGAGATTTTTAATAAGTGGGAAATTAATCAAAAAATTGTAACTGTGGTTTCGGATAATGGTGCAAACGTCAAATCGGCTATAAATGATCATCTACATAAGCACCACCACCCATGGCCTAGGCCAAAATGATGAATTAAGTGTTATATTACAAAAGTGCAGACATATCGTGGGACATTTTAAACATAGTGCCCTTGCTGTAGAAAAATTGTCAAGCATGCAACAGCAAATTAATACTCCTCAATTAAAAGTAAAGCAAGATGTGGCTACGCGCTAGAATTCTACATATATAATGCTTCGTAGATTGATAGACATCATGGTCCCAATTACTGCTGTGATGGCCAGTTTGAATGGCTGGTGATAGAGGATTATGTCCCCGTACTGAAGCTTCGATTTGATTGTCTGGTCATCAATAATACCGCTGTTACGTGGTCGCCAATATTCTGTAAATAGAGTAAACTGCGTAACAGATACTGGTAACAAGTTAAAATGTGATTTTACTCAAGACGGCTCGGCAGTTACGAACGAGACAAAATATCAGCCAAAGCCACCTTCTTAGACCCCCGTTATAAAAGCAGGTATTTGGGCGGAAAACGCCGAGAAGTGGATGCTGGAAGAACTTGGATGTCTATTTGCCGAAGCATCACTTGAAGCTGCGACTGCTGTGTCCCAAACTGAGGTTGAGTCTGGAAACTCTGGTGACGTTGAAATGTTGTGGGAATATTTGGACAAAAAAGTCTCCGACTCTCCTAATGTAATGACTTCTACGCCTACAACAAAAGCCATTCTCATGGTAAGACAGTATTTGTCAATGGTAAACATACCACGTTCTTCGAATCCACTAGCCTTTTGGTCAACAAACAAAAATTTACTACCGGAATTATTCCAAATGCACCAGAAATATCTCTGCGCACCGGCTACATCTGTGCCGTCCGAAAGAATATTTTCAAAAATTGGTATCATCACCAATTCCAAAAGAAACAGACTAGTCATTATTATACCACGTGTGTCAACGTCTTAGGGGACTCGAAAAATAAAAAATTCCACCTTTCCAAGTCGTTTCGTTCTTTGTCAGGGACAATAATATCTGAACTGCCCTCGTATATTGCACTATTCTGTTAACAGAATGTTTTTTATATTTATCAAGGTAATAATCAAGGTTAACATTATTTTCTTTGATCGTGTTAAGCCGCGGTATGATAATTATTTTGCAAAATATGCCAGTTAAAAATTATGTTCAAGTATGGTCGAATGATTCCGCGCATAAACTGAATACGTAAATAAATAGCTATTTTGTGCTTTATCTAACTTGCTCTTTAGTAATAAATTATTAAGATCCAAAAATAGTACAAAAACTGGTCCTATTTGCTGTTTGCCTAATGTAAATACGTTGTAAGAACTAAGTTGTGACCAGATGCAAATCTGGCAATGTAAATTCATTCAGAAAATGCAAACAAGAAAATACATACGTTACAGTAATTCTAAGGCGGACATTTGTGCAGATCACAGCTTGAAATTAATAAAATTCCATTATAAAAATAGAACTCTGTTATTCTAGTAGGTGTGTTACATATTCAATAGACACCTTGTTGAATAATAAATGAAAAAACAACTTAAAAGCATATCTATTAGTGGTCTAGTTTTTATATTAAATAGTTATGGTGATTTCAATTTTTTCTACTATTTTTCTGATTGTTCCGATAAGAAATAGGATGTGATTTATAAATTTTAGTGAAAATATACTTTTAGAATGCATCAGATGTCTGATTATGTAAAGAGCAGGAATAATATCAATATAGCATTCCATTTGGTCAACAACAAGTGTGCGTGGTATTTGAGAGGTAAGTATTTGTATGAAATGTCTAAAAATATGACCATGGTTCCGCCCAGTTGGACAAAAAAACTTTCTAAATTCTAGTGTGCGATCATTTTTAGTAGTAGTTGCGTTTTTCCAAGACTACAAAAGAAAAGAAGACTGACCATAAATACGGCATACACGGTAAATCAAATTATTGAAAAATGTTGTAATATTGAATAAGTCGGCAACATTATGCTTACACCGATTGCATTGCTTTATAAGCAAGAGGTAGAACAACCGTACAAGATGTTATGAAGGCTTCTGGATTCTGACCGCGTCATAGTAAAGTAGGTACATATATACAATCCAAATTGAATAAAACAAAAAAAAAAGAAAATTAAAAACAAAAATATATACAACTTACTCAAACTCGACGTTTCGCCACTAATGTAAGTGACTTCTTCAGGAGTAAAACTAAGTGAGGGGCGCCAGACGGTCACCTTCTGACAAGAAGAAGGTGGACGTGCGGGGGTATGTACAGTGTGTCCGGATTTCGTAGCGACAACATGGGTAACTTTTTTATTTGAAGACATAGAGCGACGGTTAAATTAGCAAAAAGGTGTAGATTCAAAAGCTCACTAAGAATCCATTTTCAAATTTCATGCGATACATGATTGTATTCAGAAAAGATCTCCTTCTAAAATAGCCACAAAAATTGCACGGTTCCAATTTAAAATTTTGAGGTTAAATGAGATTTCTAAAAATGTGATTTACTAAGCGTCAATAAAAGTATTTAGATTACAATTTGAATCGCTTCAAACCGCATCCTAATACCTTAAGGTACAAAAAAAATTACGGCAAATAAAAGACATTAGAAGATTTCAGTTTTTCTTCAATATTAAACAAATGAAGCATGACAAGTAAAATTTGAGAATGGATTCTTGGTGAGCTTTTGAATCTACACCTTTTTGCTAATTTAACCGTCTATCTATGTCTTCAAATAAAAAAGTTACCCATATTGTTTCTACGAAATCCGGGCACCCTGTATACAACTGTCCAAGGCAACGAAACAGTGAGCGCGAGATAACGATGCGGAGCAGTGAGCACGGGTTGAAGAAGCGGAAAGGACGTGTTTCCAAATACTGGAGAGTGGGTAACCACTATCACGATTGAGATTTTGGGGATGGCTAAATATTCGGCTAAGACTGAGTGTGTTGAAGAACGTGACTTAACGTACCGTTGGTGTTCTTTGAATCTAGTTTGAATTGAACGTCCAGTTTCGCCAATGTACATAGACTGAACCACATTCACAGGGAATTTTGTAAATGCCTTTATGGGAGAGAGCATGGCGAGTGTCCTTGGGCGAAGAAAGAACTTGGAAGATCTTGTTTAAAGATTTAAAGATGGGTTGGATGTTTTGTTTGCGAAGAATTCTACGATGTGATTTGTAACGCCATGGATGTAGGGGAGAACGATGGTGCTTAGCTGATTACTAGATTCTGGTGCTGGTATGTTGCTGGAGCTATAGCCATTCGGTAGAAGAGCAGCGCGATGTACAAGAGAGTCGATTACTGATTGCTTTTGTGCTGGGTGGTGATGTGAGCTGGCGTGAAGATATCGATCGGTATATGTGGGTTTCTTGTACACGGAGTGACTTAAACGACCATTTGGTAGACAAGTAATGGGTTGACTTGATGTTGGGAGGTTGGCTATACAGAAAATCCAAGAAAGTAGGTTAGAGTGATTTCACCATGTTGCCACATAATGAAGGTGTCATCCACATATCCATAAGACCCGTGATGGAGATAATGCGTCTTACAAACAATATTTTTAGTTCCTGTTATGAACTCTAAAGCCAAAGGCAATTTTTATTCAGTTTACTTTACTTCTGTCTTCTAGTATTATGTTAATTTCGTAGCTAAACAATGTCACCACAATTCACAAGTTCCTAGACAAACTTCTCAGTTCTTTGTATATATTTCACAAATCACAATAGTTTCATTATAAGATAATTACTTCAAAGCTTTTCAAGGGAAGTTTTAGCCTGTAAATGCGAGTAGTAACATAATTGTTGGTATTTCCCCTAATATCTGGATTTTAAGTTAATGCCTCAAGGTGTAATTAAACCATTTTACCTACTCTACCCTCTACCACCGCAAGTCAGTTATTAGAAGTCAGTCCTTACTTAGCAGCATCAACAATGTAACGTGCATAGATTTAAAATAAATAGTTAAGTGAATGAGTGTGTGTCATTAATCTGCTTCCTCCACGGTGTACACCCGAATAGTGTACTGGTCCTTCGACACAAACAACAACAAAGCAAGACAAGCCACCGAGACACACATATATCGGAACCGTCCAGGCCCTCACGTCGCCAACAATTCTTCCACCGCCTTGTTTGTAAGGCATACAAAAAAAACAGGTGATGAATCATGAAAGGGATGAAATAATGCAAGGAGAGAATATAGTAAAAATAATTAAGAATGATTCCGAAAAATGTCACCGTCCCTCCAGAGAATTGAACCCGAGATCACAACAATAAACGACTGGCCATCGATGGTGCAATGGGCACATAAACAGGAGAGAAGAAGAATCGGTACTCCAGAAAAAAAGATCACAAAAATGAAAACGTTAAATGAAGATGGTATGGGCACATAAACAGGAAGTAGACCACATGACCACTTGATAGACTGAAAATACATAAAATGGGAAGATCAGGTGACAAGGGATTTGGAAAATACGGGAATCAAAGACTACAAGATCAAAACGAGAGATAAAACAGTTTAGAGGAAAATAGTGGAAGAACCAAAAGTTGTACAAAAGAATATTTGGAAACATTGGGAGGGTTAGAGGGGAGAGGGGGTGACGGTAGAAAGTCTAATCAGAACTAATTATTTAAATTGATCTGTGCAGCTGAATGAAGAAGAGAGTTATATTTTTGACAATTTGCTAGAAGTAATTTTAAGAACTCCCTGGTCGGTGTAAATTTAAAAATGTTTTTTTTACCAGATTTTGTATTAATATCATCAAATCGAAGAAATTTTAGTACGAAAAATATGGTAAAAATGTCAATACGTAACCTTTTTATGTTTTATTTTAGGCAGTGCTTTTGTGGGATTTACCAGCAAATTTTTTTTTAGCTGTGCTTGTTGACGAGTATATAGGTGCACGGATGTGACTATAAGCTCTTGATTAATAAAAAAATGTAAATATCATTTCATTTATGATATCTCGTTAAAACAAATCAGCTAAATTGTTCTCTTTTTTGTAATCCTCTTCTTAAAAATGTGTGTCAAATGGTTTAAATTTGTGCTTCATTAAAATATTGATGATTGTATTCTTATTACTGCTAGGTTTCTTCTTTCGATTAGGAGTCCTGACAGAATCAATTTGTTAGACTACTTTTATAAATCATATAATAGTTCTTTTGCCCAAAATAAAGTAGGAAATGCATTCTTTTTGAAAGCTGCCTAAACATCTCTTAAAAAAATTGTGCTTTATATTGCCTGACTTCTTTCCGTTAAACTGTAGTGGATAAAAATAGAATTGAAAAACAAACTCGTCGTTTTATTTTGGTTTCCATTACAAATTTTCCACGTACAATATGTATGTATGTATGTACAATAATAATGATTTTTCAACTCTATTTTGGCTTTAATGATAATATGAAAACAACTCAGAGATAAGCTTATATTAAATTAGAACAGACAACATGCTATTAATCCTAGTTAACTAGCAAGGAAAATACTATGTTGTCCCATTCAGTAACATCATTTTGCAAGCCAACGTGACCACGTACGTAATATCTGACGTATGTATGTATTACGTTGAAACGCAAATAACATATCTCCGATTGGCTAAGGTTTTCCACCGAAATGTCACACGCATACTATAAACAACTAGTTCGGCAACGCCATTTACTTTACCTGATGTACTTATTATAATATGTATAATAAAATTCTAACATGTTCTAGTATATTTTTTACTCCATATATTATGTACCCATGACATGCATTTACATTTGAATCCCCACGAATTTGGAGCAATTTGTTTTTTTAATAAAAGGATTGGAATTTTTTGTAGAATAACAACAATGACAGCAAAAATTTATTATATGTGGGTATGCGTCTCTTTCCTGTTTTCAAGGAGAATATTATGATTTACGATATCAGATGTTTTAGTAGCTCAGTCGTTATAACATTTTACGACAGCATTTGTTTGCATATAGTTAATTTGATTAGTTGTAACTGCAACGGATTTTATTTTTATTGTCTTATTTACTACAGTTTATTACGTTGACATTATCCTGGTGTTTTCCTATCTGAAAAGACTATGTGGAGATCGGGTCGTTGACTTAAGAATTAAAAATTGTACGTAGTATTTAAAGGTTAATTTATTCTTAATTCTAAGGTCAGCGAAAACAATTTCTAATGTATCCGGCCAATAGTCAAAACATTGACCATCGAAAATACAATGAACTTGATTGTTAACGTTTTTAAAATCTTGAATAGGAAGTATACAGAGTGAGTTTTTTTTTATGTGGCAACTATAATAGATACATACTTGGTTAAATAGGTTTAAATAGAATATTGAAGGAGGCACGGGAGCTTGCTGAAACAATGTGAAAGAAAGGCAGAACAACCTGGAAGAATTATCAAATGTTTGAGTTTCCAAAAAGAGGGAACTTTCAAAAGTTAATTTTTATTTAACTAATTTAATCGTTTGAACTATTCGAATTATAGGAGCTAAAAACTATTTTTTCCCTGATCAACTTGCAAATTGCTGAAATCATGTAAGAGACACCTATACCTGTAACAACTGTAAGTAGTTCGATTTTTAAAGGAGGGTGTAATGGAAATTTTGTTTTCATATTTTTTTTTTATGATTGCAGAAGATTAAAATTTTCATAGAAACTGGAACAACTTTCAAAATTTCAAGTTTTTAAAAGGGATGGTGGGGGCACTGCCATTATTAAATTTGTTCGCCATAACTTTCGAATTACATTCAAGCTTTAATATTAAAATTTTGTAACACTAGAAATAACCTGGAACAAATTTTAAAATGTGCTGAAGTGGTGTTGTCGCGTAGCTAACTTTGCACTTAACGTTTTACTGATCATGCTGTCAGCTTCTTCAGGAAGACAGTCTTTAGAAACCTTCTGAAGAAGCTGACAGCATGATCAGCGAAACGTCAAATGCAAACTTATCTACGCGGCAACACTCGGAAGACTTTAATACAGTAAACGACGGTCGTGAAAATCGACGCTCAAATTTAAAAATGTAGAATATAGAAGGGAGGAACTAGAATAACGTGGCTGAACTGTTAGAGATTGGTTTTGAAAAGAAAACGGAAGAGGAAGGGGCAGTGAATTTGGGCATGATAGAAATGCTAAAATTTTGGAACAATGATGACAAGAGTTAAAAAGGAAATTTGCTAAATTGTGGTTTTGTTGCGTCTTTCTATTCCAGATTTCAAAAAGAAAATTGTTTTATATGTTATATTAATTATTGTTATTACCAGCACACATTTATTTCGTTTATCAGCGGGAACGTTTATTTTAAATTGTTTCGTATTAATATATGTATTTTTTTGACCTTTATGTACTTATCTTTTAATTCCTGATTTATTTCCACTTAGAGGTCAATAAAACAATAAATAATTAAATACCAATTTATTCCATAACATATAATAATATGTTTTCGAAAACATTAAAAGATATTGTTTCGTATGTCAGTGCATGTAAAGACTTGCTAAAAGCAGTTCAGAAGAGCAAGTAATGAAACTACTCCGGACATTTTTTATTTCTAAAATTACTACTATAGCAGTACTATTACCAGTACTACGAATAAATTTATTTTTGCGAGAGAACTGCGTTATGCATCGATTATTGTGTTTTATTTTTGTAATTAAGTAAATTATTATTAGCTTCTTAGATTATAATGCTCCTTCAAACACAGTCTCTTTCTTACTACTTCATTCAACAATTTCACATTTTTAGATGGTGCCAAAACAGCAGGCATTATCTAACTACTTTTATTGAAATTAGTCGTAAATACTTTCTTTAGGGGGAAAGCAAAACCAAAATTATAGAAGAACGTACGTATTGCGGAAATTTGAATAGTTATCATTAATGGAATGAATTATCGTTCATTATTGACCATGTTTCAGTTTGTGCGTATCTTTGAATTTATTTATATTATATTCAATGAAACTGCTATGAATGTGACTTTGTTCTTGTGCAAACAAAGGACTGGACACATCTATATTAAAATTTCCGGATATAAAGGTAGAGTGGGCTGTCAATATTGATTCAACAGTGCTCTATACAGATAACACGGTTATCATGTGACAGTACACTATCTTTCATCGATTTTCTTAAAGTATTATTAAATATCCATAATTTTACAAATAATTGGATAAGCGTCATCTATTTAAAATTACACAGCATATCCACAAAAACCTAAAAGCACAAAAAGCTATCTTCAACAAAGTAACTAAACATGGTATTCGAAATAATCGCGTTTAAGTAAGGATTCATATTTCAAAAATACTAGATTCAACCCACTAAACACTAAAAACTTTTAACTAAACACCTTATACCATATGAGCGAAAATTATTTAGATAAAAGGTTGCTTTGGAATTCTGAACGTACCGTGTGTGTTTGATTCATCGTCGGTAGTTGAAATTATATAGGTTATGTACCTAAGCTAATCAGCTTGTCAAATAAATAGTAACAATACTTATGTCGTCGAGTTTAAGAGTTATTTTAAATGTAATGTTTTGTACTTATGGGTTTATTTTCGATTTATTACATGAGATGTTGAAAATGGCCACAATTTTCATGCAGGCACAAATTTACACGCTTTTTCATATTTTCAAATGCGTTCCAGAGTATTTCGGGTGTGATATTGGCATATTCTTCAATTATTCGGTTTCGCAACTCAGGAAGTGTGTGAACTGGTATTTTAAAAATGGCGTTCTTCAAATGTGGAAAAACGAAGTAATCTAGGTAGTCAAATCTGGTTATCTTGGCGGGAATTCAGGTTCACAAAGTAAACTAATCAGACGATCGCCAAAAAATTGTCGTAAATAAGCGATAGATTGCGGAGTCGTGTGAGAAGTGGCACCATCTTGTTGGAAATATCCCTGTTGCAGCTCGTCTTCGTTGAGTTGGTTTATGAAGGGTTCTAAGATGTTGTCTCGATAGCTTTGGGCATTGATGGTTCCTCAATGATTATGGGTATCAATCGTCTGCGAGAAACGCCAATCCACACCCCAACTTTCTGGGGATGCAACGGAGACTTACGAAATATGTGAGGGTTTTCAGCACTCCACATTCTCATGGTTTGTGAGTTAATATAACCTGACAAACGAAACCACGCCTCATCTGTAAAAAATGTCAAATCCAAGATGTCATTGTTGTTCAATAAATATTGGGTGAACCACTGGCAATATAACAATTCATGATACGCCTGCATTTTATAAGGAAATAAAGCAATGTCCCTCCTTAAAATTATTCTGCATGTACCATATGATACGGGAACTTGCTGTATGACTCTTCGCAAAGATGTTGTTGGTACTGCGTTAATAATTACTCGAACATTTTCAATAGTTTGCTCTGTACACTGTTGGTCTAACACCACCGCTCTTATGTGTTACACTTCCTGTTTCTCTGAACAGTCGCACACAATTCCGGACCACATTGAAAAAGTCAGCTTCCACGAACACAAAATCAGGAAACTGTTGTCGAAATTCAACCAGGCAGGCTACAGTACCGTATCTCCGTTCTCCATTTTCAATATTTCCATTACGAAAATAAGATTCAATGATGAATCATTTATATAATTGTGAAAATATCATGTCGAGTAAAGTTTTAAATTGAAACTGACATTTAATTCCTGTCAAATAAAACTTCAAATCGAAACTGACATTTAATTAACATTAACAAAAAAACTGAACCTATCAAAGACGTTGGTTTTTTTAATCGTGGCAATCCCTTATCTAAATAATTTTTGCTTATATAGTAGAATTGAGAATTGCTTCGATTTCTGCAAAGTGGAAGATTCTTCTTCGCTGACTCCCATAAGCCGCCCATGTGGGGTGCCCATTAACTTCCATTCTATTTGTCTTTTACTAAACTCTCTTTTGATCTAGGATTCTTCTGTCTCCAAGAATGTATAAATTCCTTTTAGCTAACGATTAGCTCCAACAAATGTAGTTGCATTGTCTGAGTAGATCTGTTTAAAGAAAGGCTTCCATCGTCAAATCACTGACAAATTCAATGTGTACCGTCTTGGTATTGAAGCAAACGAATATATATATATATATAGCCTTTGGTTATGCGAACTCTGCCTCTTCGCTTATGTTCCTTTATTTGAATAGATCCCATATAATCAACACTACATATTGTAGATGCTTTATCAAAGTCGCTAACGCGAGAGCTGGCTAAATATCCCATAATGTGTTCTGCATGCTTAGGATTAAACCAAAAACATTGATGACATGTGTGTACTATGAGTTTTGCACATTGTCTGCTACAAATAGGCTAAAATGTTGTTTGCACAAGTCATAATAAATGTTTTGGTCCACAGTGATGATTTCTAATGTGTGTTTAGTTAACAGTTTAGTGGGTTGAAGTATTTAGTGTTCTACTTTTGCACCAAGAGATCCAGTGAAGAACTTCATATTTCAAAATTCATTCATTCATTTTAATTTCTTGAATCTTCTCATCAAAATTATCTATTATTGTAAAAAGAGATAACATGTCCATTATCTGTAACAGTTTTAATACAATTTTATAATATGCAAAGTTTTGCTTGATTCAGCATTTCTTGAAACAACTCAACTCGTCTTGATGAAGCAATGATGAAAATATGTTGCAAGGTTTTTTCAATTATTTATTAGGTTAACGGTGGTCTTCTCGTCCAGATCTCCGGTCTTTAGTTATAAGTAGTATTTAGTGGCCTGTGCAATTTCTATCCTTTCAGTGTTCTCTTTATTGAGGGTGAAAGAGAGATACAGAATAAGACAGACATAAATAGTCACATATCGCTTAAGGAATGTTACTTGTTTACTAAGCACCACTTTCGTTTTCAGTTTTAAATTCCACTAAAACGTAATCATTTATAACTAGATCACCATCAATGCGCGGCTGCTTTATTGATCATTGAGTATCCATTGTAATAGTTTTTCCTATTTCTTGCTTTTTTATTTCCAACCATCATCAACCAGTTCCGCTTTTAAAACTATCTGCTCCATGACTTCGTGATTCCATGACAAGCTAGGCTTAGCAATTATCCAAATAAGAAGAAAATAATTTTACATTTTTTCTATCTAAGGAAGTCCGTACTTGATTCTCTTTAACTGAGACTTTATTATAAGCGAACATCGCTGTATTATGCCTACAATATTAAATCCCTAAATCATGCTGTATCAGAGTGAAATATTTGATACTAGAACTCAGGCTCCATTTAAGTGAAATCGTTTGGTGACAAAGGAACCTGAGAAAAATATATATCCTACTAACCGTCACGTCATCATTGATAATACATTATCAGTCATTGATCTGCGATATTGTTTTCCATAAACAACGTGAGTGGCTTTTCATAAAGCAAACTTTTCGTTATCACCTGAAAAACAAGTTAATGCAAACAGCTTTTTCATATTCACTTATATTGGCATATAAAAAAACATGATAACAATATTACGTAGGCTCACAGACATATACTATGTGTGTATATAATTTTTGTGAAAAACAAAATAAAATGTTATAGCGAGATATTGTTAGAAGATGAAATTACATTTCATGGAATTCTGACGCATCATTTCTGATAAACTTAATCTTCTACGCATTTAATCAAAGTACTATCTATTGTTATTAAAATTTGTTTAACACGCATGAAGCTGTATTCCAATTTACAGTTATTTCTGTAAACGTGAAGCTAAACATGAATCTGTTTTGTTGCAGGTAAACCAGCTTGATATCGACTAGTTTTGACTGGATGGAAGTACATAATATATTTAATTGGTAAGAATTTAAATAACATTAATACAGACAACAATAATAATTAAATTTTGAAGTATTTAATGTGCTTTTTATAGAATGCTGCATAGTATTTTTTAATGATGATCATTCAGTTATTACAAAAAAATGTGTTTTTCTTGTTTTCGACTACTGGCTTTCGCTGAATCATTCAAACCTTACCATTACTATATAATTATTTTGTTTACTATATTAATTCAAATAGTATGCATACTGCTTAAATACATACAAAAAACCTTGTTTATCCTGTCGAGCCAAAATACATTTAATTAGTTTATAACAAATCATCTCAAGTACTGTTAATGCCGAATAATTAAAGTTGAGGTTTGGATTTGCAAATTTATCTTTTTTAAATTATTAATTATTTATCGATGGTATTATAATAATCCACAATTCAAATTTGTAAATTAGCATTGAAAATATGCATATTTTGCATCATTATATATGGAATAATGTTTATATTTCTTAAACCTCATGATAAATTTAATTAACGAGAATGAAGCATTTATTTATGCTGTAGATTCTGCAGATGTTGATAATTTTTAGTAGAGAGTAAGTTTAAGCCTTCTCAAGTAAGACAGCAGAAGATGTTGTCCTATAATAGTTCCACGTTGTAATTTTCAAATTAAAAATCCTTTTTTGATCCACTTCCTATGGTCTAGTGGTCTAAATTAGTTTCAAGAAGTGTGTGGTTTTTTTGCTATAAAAGCTTATAGCTTTGAAATTCAAACAATACCATTACTAGATTTTAGTTTTGAGAACGACAGTTACTTAACTGAATTACGAAATTTTATATGTTAATATACATATATAAGATCTTCCTCCTGGTAGCTTTCATTTTATTTTGAAAATCGGTTTCATGTATAAATTTTATTATTTTAAGCATTGAGTACGGATATTTCATACTTAGTCCACTTTAATTAGTCAATTTTAAAATGGAATCCAATTAGATTGGAGGTGCTGAATGAAATGTCTTTAATACGCTAAGCATTACTGTCAGTTCTTAAATTATGTTCCATGCAAGTTGAAAGTGTTAACGGGTTTAGCGAAGCCTTTTGTTATGATATGGTTGCTGTTGTTATAATAATAATCAATGATCAATATTCTTCTAACATCTGGACAGAAAGAGAAATAGAAAAGAAGAAGAAAATTGTGGGTAAGACAATGTATTTCTCCAAGACAAGGAAAAAGAATACTAAATCTTGTTAATAAGAGATTATTAATAGGAGATCTGAAATCGAAATCAGTCAGTGCCATATGGATTTGTTGGATATGCAGCGTTTCCATTGAAGGAATACGCGATGAAGCTATATTCCTATTGAAGGTTGACAGATCAACTTGAAATTTTCGACTCTCGTTTAGGTTACGCTAAAAGAGTAGTTGAAAATGGTTTTGGGATGATAGCTAACAGATTTAGAATTTTGGTGACAACAATAAATGTTAGTTAAAATGAAAAAGTTAATAAGGATCAAGTATGCACCAACTTGTACCAGTAATAGAAGTGAGAAGGATAGTACAGGGTGGTCAGATAAGAATGCAAAGTGCTGTATCTCTGAAACTATTCGTCGTAGAGACCTACGGTAAAACTTTTTATGACTAAAGTGGTCAAAAGAAGACCGTGGAAAATGTTTTCAGATTTCCAAGATGGTCGCCAGGGGGCGTAACCGGCATCTTAAACATTTAAAGTGATTTTTCACTGAAATCCACCCAGCAAATGTTACCAAAAAATATATGTTTTTTAAAGCTAAGCTTTACTCGAGTAATTTTTGTTTAACACTTTTTGACGTATCTACTAAAATAAAGTGGTGGGGGGTAATTCAGCTGTAACTCCTAAACCACTGAACGGATTTTAACAAACTTGGTCTTATTGGAAAAAGCATTTATTGTTCCATCAAACCTATCTTACCTATCAACCTATCTTATGTCTATTTCTTAGTGATGTCGCTAGAGCGCGCTTTTTGATATAACAACAGAAAATTGCAAAATTCCCTAAAAAATTAAATGCAATAATATGACTTTATTTTCATAAAAATGTAGCGAAGTGATACCTAAATAGGCTAGTGAAAGCCGTATTTCGATATCTTATTCGTAGCCTGAAATATTGCAGAAAGAAGATTTAGTTATCATATAATTTTAAAAAAGAAGCTATTACACCGGTATTTATTTTTATTTATTTGTTTTTTTTTAGATTCAATTGCATAATTTATAATTTTTAAATAAGTAAACTTTTCTTAGTTAAAAGAAATTAAAAAAAAAACGTATAGGGGCATAATAAGAAAAAAGCACTGATTTTGAAATAAAACTTAATGCCTCCTTAAGTGCTGGAAATGGTCTTCCATCACACTCAATGCATTGTTGGAGCCGCTTATGGGTAGACATTAAACCAGCTTCAATTTCTGCTCTTGACAGGCTACAAATGGCCTCTTGTACTCGTATTTTCATGTCGTCTCTCGTTGTTAGTGGAATTTGATAAACAATATCCTTCAACCGACCCCAGAGATAGAAGTCCAAACAGGTGAGATCTGGGGATCGTGGAGGCCGAGAAAATAGACTTCTTCGCCCAATCCACCTCTGGTGATATCTTAGATCTTCTTGAGAAATGTGCTGGACAACCATCTAGTTACAAAAACATATTTTGTCGTAATTGCAAATGCACATCTTCTAATAAAATATGCAATTGGTTTACCAGAAAATCAAGAAACATGGTACCAATTAGTGGTTGATCAAATAAATAGGGAAATATAATAGTTCCGCCTAGGATGCCAGACCATACATCGAGACTCCAATGGCTTTGATATTGAACCTCGCGCAACCAGTGAGGATTGAGACCAATAATGCATATTATGCAAACTAACGTTTCCATCACCTCGGAAAAGCATTTTAATACTTTTAAACCTTACTTGTGGGTGCAAACGACATAAATTACACTGCCTCTATAAGTGTAATTTGTTGAGAAGTTGATTTTAGACATTTGTTTCTCCTCTTTGGCCCTCCTCTCTTAATATTCTGGGTAGCTTGCACTCGCATATTATATGCGTTGATAACTATACCCCTACACGTTTTTCTTACAATTATTAAATTATGAACAATAAATACCGGTGTAATAGCGTCTTTTTAAAATTGTATGATAACTAAATCTTCTTTCTGCGATATTTCAGGCTACGAATAAAATATCGAAATACGGTTTTCACATTTCGCTACATTTTTATGAAAATAAAGCCACAGTATTGCATTTCATTCTTTAGGGAGTTTTGCAATTTTCTATTATATCAAAAAGAGCGGTCTAGCGGCATCACTAAGACATAGACATATCACAGGTAAGATAGGTTTGATGGAACAATACATGCTTTTTCCAATAAGACCAAGTTTGTTAAAATCCGTTCAGTGGTTTAGGAGTTACAGCTGTTTATTTTAAAAAGCATTGAATTACCCCCCACCACTTTATTTTAGTAGATACGTCAAAAAGTGTTAAACAAAAATTACTCGAGAAAAGCTTAGCTTTAAAAAGTATATACTTTTTGGTAACATGTACATGTTTAATTCTTCTATTATGTGATCAAAAAGTACTTCTTATTTATCCTCTTTTTCTGATTGTGTTTACGGTACATTATTAGTCAATGCCTAAAATGAAAATTTGATATAAGGACTGTGCTGAAAAGAAACTGCACACTATTCACTCAATATTTCTCACAGTGCAGACATGTGATCACAAGATGGTAAGTACTATAAGAGAAAGTAAACGATTCGGCGTTTTTTGTGCATTTTGTCTTCGCTATGTCTGTTCTACTTATCACGATCTCTAGAATCGAAGAGCAAGTGCGAAAGCAAATTGTGCACAATAACTGCCCTCAGAAGGGAATTTTATACAGACAGTTGGTCACACGGTAAGAAGTAAGTGTAAATGGTATTAAAAATAACACTTAGAAAAAGGGCTGAACTTAATAAACAAAAACAAAGCAATGTCAGTGCGAGGTTTGGCGAAAAAAGAGAGAACTATGTATGCTTGTATGACTGAAAGGGTGAAGCAAAGATATAATTTGAAAACCAGTGAAAATAAGGAAAACAAAGCTTCAAAAATTGTACCAGCATTTGGTTAATTAAAGTTTTTGTTGAGTGCGTTGTAATGGATGATGAAACCTATGTAAAAATGGACTTACCAGGTCCACAATGCTATACAAAACTGGAAGGTGATACTGTTGATAAGTCTATAATGTCTACAATCGGAATCGAAAAATTTGGCGAGAAAGTCGTCATTTGGCAGGCCATGTGGTCTAACGGATTTAAGACCTCACAATATGGCCGTTCCACATTAACGATGTTAGGAAAAAACAGCGTCAATTATGTTGCAAAAGCGGAGAACCTACCGAACGCTCCAGAATTTCACTCTACAGAGCGGTATTAGGCTATTGTCAAATGGAATTTGAAGAAAGATGTTGCGCGTTAGGTAATGTCTATCATTCCTAAACTTCCTAACTAAAGTACTCTTTGCCAGTTCAAAATTGGAAAATGAAATTTATAAAATTTATTTTATACATAATACTTTTATACTACCACAAAAGACAAAATACTCAAAACATTTTACTGATGGAAGTATCATGTTTTGCAGGGCAGAAATCCCAAAGAGTTAAAATTAGAAAAACTGCTAATAAATAAATTATGCTGTATCTTGCAAAACTGACGACGAAGAGGAAACAAAATATACAGTGCGTCCATAAAGTATAAATAAATTCATTATTAGCTAAATAAACACTAATATTAGAAATTCCCGAAACAGGTCGATTTTTGATGTTAATTTACTGTTTTTTCAAATTATAATCTAATATGCAGGATGATCCACTTTCGTGTGATGACGTCATCACCATTTTTTTTTAAATAGAACACTCCATTTTTTTTCAATTTCCGGATTTCCCTTGATGAGCCGATTCCAAAAATGCTTAACACGTTGCTTCAGATTGATACAATTGGGCAAAAATACAAAAATTTCAAGTTACTTACAAAATAATAAAGAATAAACGTAATACTCACATTAAATGAGGTTACGTATTGTTCTGCAACTACATACTTTGCTAAACTACACTGTTAAAAACGCTAAAAACACCACGTATAATTTTTAACACTGTATGTAACAGATTTTATTAGTGATCCAAGCCGTATATTTTTATTGTTTGTAAGTTTTTTTTCCATTTTTTTTTCATTTGACATTAAAAACTGTCAGAAACATTAAAGTACATTTCTGTATTATTAACGCTTTAAAAAGAAGGTATACGTTTACGTGAAAATTATCTAAGCAATTTATCCTATCACATTTTGTAACTTTCTTTTTACAAACTGCCTTTAACCGAAAGTGAGAGGATTAAAATATTAATGATGATTGGTGTTGGCGACAGGATGCGGACTCAACAAGATGCAGATTATTTCATGAAATGCACCCAGATCGTGAACCTATTTTGTGCGATAAAGCAAGGTAACCAAAAATTAATGAAAATATTCAACAAGACATAATTTTGTTGGCAGTAGAAAATCCACACTGTACCGTGCGAGGATTATCTAGGAATTTTGGTATTAGGAAGTCTGCAGTATCAAACATTTTAAAAAAGGTGAAATACCATCATAAACTACAACTTATCCATGAATTAGCTGTAGACGACTTTGACCGAAGAACTAAATTCTGCGAGTACATGATAAACCAAAACAACAATTTCATTGATAACGTTTTATTTTCGGACGAAGCAACGTTTTATTTGAACGAGCATGTTAACCGACAAAACACCCCTTATTGGTCCGATGAAAATGTACACTGGATGCAAGAATGCCATACACAAAGGCCATAAAAAATCAACGTATGGGCTGGTATTGTGAGAAATACAATTATTGGTCCATATTTTTTCGACGAAAATTTAACAGCAGCATTATATCTCGATTTCCTACAAAATAAATCAATGCCAGATCTGATACAAGTTTTTCCTGATATTCAAATATCCACTAATCTCGACCGCAGAATCGGGTTTCAACAGGATGGTGCACCGCCACATTTCGCCATAACTAGATTTTTTAAGCAGAACCTTTCCACGACGGTGGATAGGAAGAAGGAGAACACTAGAATGACCCGCTAGATCACCTGATTTGAATCCATTAGACTTCTTTTTATGGGGTTATTTAAAATTTAAAGTCTACACTAACAAACCTGGAAATATCACATCATCAAGGGAAATCCGGAAATTGAAAAAAAATGGGTGTTCTATTTAAAAAAAATAGTGATGACGTCATCATACGAAAGTGGATTACCCTGTATATTAGATTATAATTTGAAAAAACAGTAAATTAAAATAAAAAATCGACCTCTTTCGGGAATTTCTAATATTAGTGTTTATTTAGCTAATAATGAATTTATCGATTACTTATGGACGCACTGTATATTATTTATTTTTTGTTGTGAGGAAAAATGCCTAAACGCACGCATGAGAGTCGAGCCGCAGTCTGAGGTAGATATGACTTCCCCGTATTCAACGTCATCTCAATCTCCCTAGAGATTCTTCTCTTGGTCAGTAGAACGACCTCGGTCTTCTCCGTTGCCAGGGTCAGGCCATGTTCGTCTATCCATGTGATGACTCTTCTCATTACAGGTTTTAACATTACTTGTATCACGAGTGCAAATTATAAAGTCGCAAAAAATATTAATTTATTTTGGTGTTCAGTATAAAAATATGCATTTAAATCAAATTTAGATCACACTCACTACTAGCAATTGTATCAAAATGTATGTTTCATTTTCATTTACAATACAATATAGAATTATTGTATAAGTTTTCATTTCAGCATTGTTTTTGTAACCAATAGTGGTTATTATTAATTGAGTCAATATTTTAATGTAACATATCCAATTTTGAAATTCTTCACCACTAACATAATAGAAAATCATTCGCAAATTTTTAGTGAACGGGAACTTAATCTTTTGAATAAAGGTTTGAAGTTTGGTTTGCAAACTCGTGAATCGGATGTTGAGTGGGTTTTTGCGGGGATAGAATGCTCTATCCAGTGGTATCCTGACGCCCCAAAACAGTTCGTTAGGAAGGCCTGCCAACATACTATTTCAAAAAATTTGAAATCCTATAAGTTACCTCAGAAATCCAAACAAAGGAACAAGGTTGTTATTTTACTACTATGATCGGGTTAATGACCTGTTGAGTAGTGGTCCTTATAAGTCAATTTCAAAAAATCCTTTACCAAAAATGATTACAAACGTCAACAATGTGTTTAAAGCTTGTAACAACCTTGTTACTGCCGATGTTAGACGTAAGCTACATGTTTTCAATCCTGTTCTCCCTAAATTATATTGTTTACCTAAAATTCACAAACCTGGCAAGTCGATAAAGCCAATTGTTTTGGCGATTGATGCACCGACTTGTAAGGCTTCTAAATGGCTGACCAATAAATTTAATATCTTGGCAATACAGCAATCTAGTTTTGCAGTAAAAAAATAACAATAAAAAATCGTTAGAATTTATTAAAGCAATAAATTCTAAAGTTTCAGTTGCTGGAGTGAAATGTTTCCTAGTGTACCGATTCCAGACACCTTGATATGCCTTAAGGACTTGTTGCTTCAAACTAGTTTGAGTCAACAATGTGTCCAGGAATATATTCGCTTAACTGACATCAGATTAAACAGAACATTTTTTTTTAATTCAACAGAAGTTTTTATGAACAGCTGGAAGGGACGGTAATGGGTAATTTCTTGTCACCCTTTTCAGCTAACATTTTCATGAGCCGTTTTGGAAAAGACTTGGAATCTGAGAGCGAATATTTTCCTAAGGTTTAGTTGAGCTATGTGGATGATATTTTCGCTATTTTTTATACTAAAAAATGTTATATTGACGATTTTCTCAAAAACTGTGCTGTGATGTTTTCCGAGCGTCCTATGGCAGTCAAGTACCACCTCGGAATCAAACCTTACAGCCTGTAGTGCTCTAAGGGTAGCCTGGCTGTCACTTAATGGTGAAACATTGATTGCAATAACGAAATGAATAAGAATATAACAATAACAAAAGAATTAAAACAAAATATATCAGAAAAGAAGGGCAGAGAAAGGCAGCACACCAATTGGGAATGAAGAAATCATCAAAGATGAAAGAGAACTTAAAGGAAGGTGAGAAGAATAGCAATTAGAGAAAATAATAATAGCATATGCAGACTCCACTGCGATAGAAATAGGGACCATAACAAAAAGAAGGATATGAAAAACTCTAAAAGCCCAGAGTAATATAAAATAATGTAACAGAAAATTCTAATGTATGCGGGGACTTTCTTATAAACACATATAACAGAAATAATAGAAGAGACTTGGAAGACAGAACTCGTACCAACGACTGGGACAAAACAATCATTCTATCAAATCACAAGAAAGAGGACAAAATGAATGGCAAATATTATAAACCATAGCGCCTGTAGATTACGTTTTTTCGTTAGCTATTTCTTTTTTCAATAAAGAATTCTTTATTGAAAATGTTATTTTATACACCATAATAAAAATAAAAACAAAATTAAACATTGTTTATTTAATTATTATGCACATGCATATGGTAATATAGGATTACATTACAAAAATGTAATTTACCTAAGATGCAAAATAGTGAATTATTTTATAATAGTATTCACAAAAATAGACGGTATAATATGTCCGTGAGGAGGTAACACACTAAAAACAATTGTTTACACGAGATCGTTGTTAAAAAATATCGGAAATTAATACAAAAAGATGGAATGTTTTACAAGAGGAATTGTAAACATCTTTCTTGAAATCCTTGATAAATAAAAAATTATCTTGAGCTGCATAATGATACGAATATTTTATTATAATATTAATATGGGCATTTTAGAAATGTTGCGGTTCAAGTGTACAATAATGTATATTTATCTCCTCGTTGACGTTAAATGTTTTTGTAAAAATAACTGTGCGTACTTGACCTCTCTGTATTACATGCACTATAATTTAAAAATATAATTAGGTGATACTCGTATTTGTTATAACAATTTGTCCTTCGATAAATTAAATTTTTAAAAGCTCGAGTATTTTTAGATGCAATTAATTTGTTGTTTGCAAAATATTATGTTTTTTCTATCTACGAGTATTATCAGCATTTTAGCGATAAGTAATTAGAATTTCCTGTAGTCTACTACAAATATGCATTTATTGATGCATAATGCATGTAAAATGAAATGCTATCTCACTTTGTTTTAGTACTATTATTTGAAAGACGTTTTTTCTTCGAAAAATTGGTTCATGAGTTCTAAATATGCATAGAAAAAATTGTTTTCATATCCTGATATTCTCGGAGAGACTTCTAAATAAAAATAACTAAAAATGTAAATAGAAAACTATTTTTAAAATGTTAAGCAAACATGTATAGTTTGTTTAAAAGTGGCAAACAAAATTAAATAGGTTAAAATATATGTGTCGTCTAACAACTACATACGCCAAAACGATAGAAATATGCTAACCTTTTCTGGTTTAATATTTGCTAACATTTGAACTAGGAATTCGCGTATAATTTACACATATTAGATCATCAGCGTTTTATTTAAACTATAAATTATTTATTGAACTTATAAATACGGTTTATCCATATGCACTAATGCGAACAATTTAAAAAAATGATTATCAAATTTTCAGGATTTAAGGTAGCGTTTACATAATATCTATTTTTTTTTACATTTTTTACGTTTCATTTTAAATTAAATGGCAATCCAATTACAGACCGACATCTATTCACAAACATAGAAAATATAGGAGGAGCACTTTGCATACAAAATTGCGCAACTAAAGGCTGTAAAGGCAATCTTGACAAGAAATAAAGCATAGGAAATCGCTGCAACAGTACCTCCAACAAAAATGCTACAAAAAATTACAAAATATTAGATTTTAAACATTTCAAACCAGGGAAATTCATAAAAAAATACTGAAGAGTTACGGACAAGGTGTTATGAGTCGAAAACAAGTTAGTGTTTGGTGCAAACAGTTCAAAAGTCGACGCACACCTCTGAACGATGATCCCGAATGTGTGCGAAGAAAACCAGCAACAACGAAAGCGGGGACTTTTAACACGCTATCGTCAGGAAAGCGGATTTATAGAGTCTATAGTTACATGAGCCGAAACATGTGTGCACCATCATAGCCTCGAATCGAAATATGCAAGGCATTTTGCTCTAAGAGTTTTTACCACCGAAAACGACAATAAACAGCGATATTTATTGCCAAACTCTCGAAAACTACACCAAGCCATTCAACAGGAACGAAGAGCAAGATTGACGAAAGAAATCAGGTTGTTGCATGACGATGCAAGACCGCACACCTGAAATCAGACGAAGGCCTGGCTTCAGAAACACAATTGAGAAGTTATTGTCCATCCGCCTCATAGTCCAGACTTGGCTTCTTCTGATTTTCATTTGTATGGGACATTGAAAGCTCATTTGTCGGGTAAAAGGTTTGAAGACGACGACGAACTTAAAGATGAACTACGGCAGTATGTTAGAAAGTTGGATCGCATCTTTTACGAAGAATGAGATAAGTGTCCTTAACAGTGGCGGCGATTATGTTCAAAAGTAGCAACAGTTCACGCTTTTACTTAGTGTATGTTTGATTCGTCTGTCTGTAATTCACAATTTTACCTTAGTAATCGTATCATGCAGTCAAGAAAATGTAATTGGCGAATTTTCATCTCAATTTGATATGTGGTGGGTGCTTAGTTGCAGTGACTCCGTAAGCTGTATTACTTGTCTGGCTATCACTGCAACTCTCGCGGTGTAGTTTGGTGTGTGTAAGTTGTGTTCAAATGGCTTTCTGACAGCATCATATCGCCTTTTATGATGCCGCGCTGTTAATCACTTTGCTCCCAGCAGCGAATGGCAAGTCGATCCGGGATTAAACTCTCTGAAAAAATGTCACCGTCCCTCCAGAGAATTGAACCCCGGCACCTATTGTCCTCTCACAACGATAGTCAGCCGCCTAACCATCGCGGCCATCGACCCGTTTAAAGCACAAGCGGATATGCGGTGGTAATAGCGTTTTAAAGACTGGCTAAAGAGACTCAAGATATTGATTTGCTTGTTCTTTCAATAGACCCAGGAGATCCAATCTCATCAGTATAACATTTTCTTGAAGAAAATTGGCAAAGATATTATAAAGGCACCAATATGTATTTGTCTAAAAGTTCTCAGAATATATTTTATTTGTGATCAAGACAATTCCAAACAAAGAAACTGTTTTGGAAACACTTTGATTTAAACCAATTAGCTCAATTACGAGCACTCCAACAAGAAAACTGTCCTCCAGGTATACTGTTTGAGATTGGAATAAGTTTTTTTACAATCTCTTAATCTTTTATAAATGATTTCAATGGTCCACAGCCTGTGATAAGTCTAACCAGCAAACACGCCTCATGGCTTACTTCAGTAAAGCTAATCGATTTCAATGAAAATTCTTGAAATAAATTCTTCGTAAAACTCAAGACAAGCACAAAAATAATATCACACTGAGAAAACGATTATTAGTATTCGCTGTAATTCATTCCTGAATATAAAACAAACGGTAAACCAAAGTGACGCAACCACAATATATCATTTACGATGATTCCAAAACGAATAATCCGCCACACTACCGAGAAATGCACGAAGCGGAAATTGCGTAGAAGAAATTTACTCAGCCGAGAATGTAAACAAAGAGACCAAAGTCGCAAAACCAAATAAAACAAGAAGAAAATGAAAAGGTGATTAAACAAGCTACAAACAAAATAAAACGCAAGGGTAAATCCCTTTACAAAAGACTGAGAATACTGGAAATTTCAGGGGAAAACGAAACATCACACCAAGCGATGGAATCGACCATCAAAGGAGCTAAATGACGGTCTGGCCGGAATCGAGATTAAAACAAGAGACAATAAAGTCGTAATACACAGAAAGGATAGCAGGGAATGTACACGGAAGATATACAGGATGAGTTTATGATACGACCAACCATATCAAAAGGAAATATGAGGTTAACAATGTGAATGCGAAGTAATAACTTCCTTCGTGATAATGTTCAGAGAGGACGTAAACAAAAAATATACTATTAATTTCTATATTTTGTAATTTCTCTAACCCCTATTATACGATTTTTTGGCCAGTCTTTAAAACCTCAAAACCAATGTTAATATTCAACTTTTTAACTTTTAATGTGCGGTTGAATACTTATTTATTCATTGAACAGAAATATTTTAAAAGATGCGAAAATTGAACTTGAAGGAATTAATTATTCAATATTCCAAACATTCCTCCAACTCCTTGCCTTTTTTTCTGTGTTACTCCGCTTTTACAAATTTCATGCCAAACCCTTCCGTACAACCAGGAAATCCTTTACCACATCTGGTATAGCAACAGGTACATATCTTCTTCTGCGGTGTTCTATAAATGCAATTTCGGCAAAGTAGTTCTTAAGGATTGACTGATGTCGGCATGGTTTCTCGTTTTAAGAAACTCCTGCACTGCAACTGCAGCGGAGGAAGCCCATTGCTGCAGTCGACGTCGAGGATATAGCCTTGGTGATGCCTAAACAGGCAATCCTTTAGACATTGCTAAGTGTGTTGGAAAATTTTGTCCAACGATGAATGATAGGAGGCTGTATTTTTTACAATTGGCAGACATATAATTGAACATATTTAGTTCCAATTTTGAAAACAATTGTTAATTCGCCAGACCACACGACTCTATATGTATATCTTAGTGTCCTCAGATGTCATTACCCCAATTCCAATAAACAATACATGCAATCTCTTATGCTATTTATTGTCTTGTCACTTGAAAATGCTTCAAAAATAGTGTTATCAAAACTATATGTCAAAATTCTGCATTGCAGATTCAAGTTGTCCAATTATGGCGGCAATTTTCAAAATTATTGCATTTTTTTGAAAAATAAATTCGATGCGTTGCTTTTGTCACACAAAGCATGTGTTAATATGAAAAACGCAATCTAGTTATGTCACCAACTAGATAACAAACCGGTTCATATGCTACCAATGGACATTTTATAATAAATAACATTAAAATATAAATTACTTTCTTAAGAATTAATTGCGGAAAAATCCTTATGTACTATGCGCATATTTTCTGAATGAAATAACCCACCCATAATTTAAATTTGTTTATATAGTGAAAGAAGGTGTATCTTGTATAGTGAGACGCTAATAAGTGTTTAATTTTATATTCCACGTTGAAACCATAAAATACATACCAATGGGAAACCGACAGCCTATTAAAAACTAGGCGAACGAACTTAGGAAGGACAAATACATAAATAACATACGAGTGACTCAAATAAACTTGTTTTTTAATGTACAATATATGTACAAAATTCTATTAGCACATGTTCTTAAAGGAGGACGTAAAATTTAAAATTACAAATTAATTTACCTCTCTGTCGGTAGAATTTAACAAACTTAAAATTTGATACACCACAAGATGAAGAAAATAATTTTGTTTGCGGTTTTTTTAAAGTAAATTTTCCTCGGACATTAACATCAGTATTTTTCCACATTGTAATGTTTTCATATTTACTAACGCTGCTATCTAATGTCTGATAAAAGTGACCTCCTCTAATGTCCCTTTTATTATCTTTAAAAAATTTGCATAAAGGTTTTTGTAAATTCAATGATTTAACAATATTTTTATAAACTCGAGTTTGATATGTAGAGGCTATAATCTTCGCACGTCTTCATCGAAGGTTACACAGATATTGTTATTTAATTTCGCAGCACTGTACCGTGTAACTGAATTGTCATTTAATTAACAATACAATTTACCAGCTGGAAGAAATATACCAATATTGCGACTATCCAAACAAAAAAAATTTTTTTTTAATTTAAAAGCTACTTACTAGAAATACTTGAAGAAAGAACACTGATTTCACAATTTTGCGCTGGTATTGACACACAATTACAAAAAATGACTGGTTTTATAATTCCACAGTTGTTAGATACAGGGTGAGGCATTAGTGCGAGGAAGTCCAATTACTCCTGTGTTATAAGAGAAATGAGAAAATGTTATTAAGATAAAAGTTGAAGCGTATAGGGAGCTATAACCTAAAAATATTTTTAACTATACAGGGTGTGCTATAAAGACAGGGTAAACTAAACTTGCTTTATTTTAAATGGAACACCCTATATATTTTTACTGTTTAAAATTCTTCTAGATCTTACCTTTATTATAATAAAGGGTTTTGCTATGTTATTCAGTTCACTTTAGAAGATATAGGAAGTTTTGTATGAATTTAATAACTAAGTTGGCGCCTCCTACCGTACTATGGCTTCCACATAAAATAATTCATTTCCGCTAGAAACATTTCTAATGTGATCTCCTGTGATCAGAAATTATTTATTGATCGCCGGATTCAATATTTATATATAGGGCGAGTCATAACTCGGAATGTTTATTTTCTCACCTATTTCAAATGGAACAGCTTCTTTAATCTCGCTTTTCATTGTGATACATTTTCTCAAATCCGTACTTAATTTAATCTGTATTAACTACTATGGAAGACTTGCTACGAGGGAGCGTTTTTATATTCGCGGAATGAGCGGGTTGTAGGGGGTGATTAGGCGCATTGGAGGCGTGGCCTGTGCAGCGACTCATAATTAGTATAAATACGAAGTTTCATTGTTATTAGGCAGTTAGTCTTTGAGACAGATAGTCTTTGAGACAGTTAGTCTTTGAGGTATCGTCAACCAAGTAACATAATCAGGAGTGAAAAGTGAAATATGGAAAAAATCGAATATCGTGCCGGAACTTTACTTACCAGGCAAGGAAAATCAGTCGCGACCATAATGAATGAGATGTCATTGGTTTACGGCGACTCTTGTCCAGCAAAAACCATGGTGTACAAGTAGCATAGTTTATTTAAACAATGAGGGAATCCCTGGAAGACGACCCGAGGCCGGGCAGGAGCATTGAGGTGACCACGCCAGCACTTATCCAAAAAGTTGAAAAAATTGTACTCGAAGATGCTCGACCAAAAAAGAAACAACTCGCAGAAATGGTTGGAGTATCCGATACAACAATTTTTAAAATCCTACACGATCATCTCGGCATGTCTAAGGTCAGCGCAAGATGGGTGCCGAGGATGCTCACGCCGCCGCAAAAACAACAGCGCGTAGAGTGTTCGCGTGCATTTTTGGACCTCCGTAATGAAGACAAGGATGGTGTATTGAGTCGAATTGTTACTGGAGACGAAACTTGGGTTCATCATTATGAACCTGAGTCCAAACAAGACTCCATGCAGTGGCATAAAAAGGGCACAGCACCTCCTAAGAAATTTAAAGTGTCACAATCAGCTCGGAAACTCATGGCAACGGTATTTTGGGACTCGGAAGGAATATTGTTGATTGATTATAAAGATAAAGGTGTTTCTATAACCGGAGAATATTACGCTTCAAAATTAGAGCGACTAAAAGAAGCCATTAAAGAGAAAAGACGGGGAAAATTGACGAAAGGTGTGCTGCTTTTGCACGACAACGCGCTCGTCCACAAGAGCCGCGTTGCGTTAGCTGCTCTGCATAAGGCGGGCTTCGAAATTGTGAATCACCCACCCTACAGCCCAGACCTGGCCCCGAGTGATTATTACCTGTTTTCGAAAATGAAAAAAGAGAGAAAAAAGAGATGTGAAAAATGTATCCGTCTTGCAGATGAATATATTGAAAAAGAAAAATAATTTGGTTTTTTTATTTCCACCCCTTATCCCCCATTCCGCGAATATAAAAACGCTCCCTCGTAACAATTTCTGTGTTGCAAGGTAGATGTTGTAGAAGACGCTATACTGCACGAATTAATAGATCAACAAGCAGACAGATTTCTACGAGCTATAAAATATGAACGATTGAATCTAAATACTTTAACGCAAGAAGAGTGTCGAGCAAATTTTAGATTTCATAGGAGGCATTTAGATTGCAAGATTGTGTGTTGCTTGAAACATACCACCTCATATTCAAAAAAATGTCTCTTATGTATAGCAACCAAATCAAGAATGTGAAATTCCTCAAATTAACTAAACGGTAAAGCATACGCTAAGCACATCCGAATAGCGTGAATCGGTATCTAAATAGCGTTACGCGCATGCGCAAATACTCATCTCTTAACGTTTAACTTTAGCATTACCATGTTACGGCAAGTTGTTAAAACTCTCTAATTTTACAGCTGCCAGATGCATTTTGACAGCTCCAATTGGTAAATCTAATTAATATTACTGTACCGGGTGGCCAACTAAGAATGTCGTTCGGCCATATCTCAGGAACGGTTCACAGTACAGCTTCGAGGAAAAATATCGACTAAAGTGACCCCGAGAAACATTTGGAAATTATTTAAAAAAGCGTAGGATGACCGCTAGAGGGCGTAACTGATCACAAAAAATTTTAATTCTTATTTTACGCAAAATTTACCAACTTAAGGTCTATCATAAATATGAAAATCGGAATCTACTCAAAATTTTGTATATTTTATATCGGACAACTTTTTTGTATTTTGTCAAATAAGGGCAGAGGTTGAGGTGAAATGTTGTTGTGTATTGAAGGAACGCTTATAACTTCGGTTCTGTTGAACCGAATTTTGCAAACTTAGTCACGTTGAAAACAGCATTCCTCCTCCAATCTGATGCTTACAAATTGGAACCAATCTAATAAGTGATGTGCATGCTAGAGGACGCTGTTTAATTTTTTCGGGAATTTTGTTTTTTCTCTAAAATATTCAATGAAAACGTACATTTTTGACAACAAGTTAAAAAGCAGGCTAAATTACGAACAAATCGGCAAAAACCTGGTATCGTTAGCTTTTACTAATCATCAAACCTCTTAGTAAAATCCTTGTGTAATGCATCCAAGTGAGTGACATATGATAAAATAGCATCGTCTTGAAGCATGTCTGTTGTTCTATTAAAATATTAGTCATTTTTATAAGTTCAATATCTCTAAAATTGTTCCTCAGAGTGTACCTTTTAAAACGACTGTGCTGCACCGGTCACATTAAATTGATCGGAATCTAGAAATATTTTGAAAAATTAGAACTGACAATTTGATATAGTTCATCTAAAGTTTATTTGGATTTTTGTCATTAATACGAGCGACGTCATATACGAGCACCAATGCCAAATGTGTTTTGATATAAACATTGGTTATGTATACTTGTTTTGACAGTTAGGTTATCTATATCATACACTTAAAAAGTAAGCTGATACCTGTCATTTAAAAAACGTGGAACTGAAAAACTTTGCTTTATTTATCAATATGTTATCTCATTTATACATTTGAATGCCAAATATAGTAATACCTCGACTTACGAACTTAATTCGTTCGTAACCGTGGTTCGTAGTTTGTATCTCGAAATCCAGGATGCATACTATACAGTGAAAATTTCCTAGGTGATGTAAAAAAAGTTTTACGGTATTTATTACAATATTATTTTTATTGTAATATGTATTTCAAATTTACATTTTGTGTTATATGTATTATTGAATTACGTCATTAAAGTTTGTATGTCGAATCCAAGTTCGTATAACGAGGTTAAAATGTTACATGAATAAAGTTCGTATCATGAAAAGACGTATCTAGAGCGGTTCGTAAGTAGAGGTACTACTGTATCTTTAAAAATTTTTTACCAATATAAGCAATGGTAATTAGCGTAATAATTGATTTGCATAATTTTGTTAGATGTATCCTCTTTCCATATTACTTATACAGTTGTTCCAGTCTTCTGCTGTCATTTGCTCTACACTCTACACACATATTTTTACACATTATAGACACCAATATAATCGAATATTTGTTCTAAAAAGAATAGTTTTAGATGCGGTAATGAAAATAAATAACAAAAATACAGAAGAAATAACTCGCTATATACAAAATGTCAAATTGATATATATATAATTATTGATGAGATAATTAATGATAATTGACTGTAATCGAAACCAAGCCGGCAGCAACGCATAATTAGATAACCCAGGGACATTAAAATCGCTAAATTACCCTTAAAAAACTTTACATTTGACAAAATTTATTGTGGTACGAATGTGACGTCACGAATGACGTAAGTCCAAATAAACTTTAGTTGAACTATAGTTTAGTTAGCTTTCAAAAATATGTAATTCGTGCAAATATCGAAACTGTGAAAAATAACTGGTTTTACAATTTAATAGCTGTTAGATGTATTTTGACAGTTGGAACTGTCAAAGTTGAATATCACAAAATAAGTAGATTTATAATTTGACATTTTTAGCAAAATTTACAAAGCACGCAGGTGTGCATCTGAAAATGGTTTGTCTGGGTGATTTGGCAGTCGAAACAGTAAAACATAAAGGATTTGATTTTTTTCTAGCTGTTGGATTTAGTTTGATAGTTATACATAAAAATTTTTGTGTTTACAATATCACAGCTGTCAAAAACTAGATCATTACTACAAAGCTGTTACGCCCATCAAAACAATGACAAATAAGTGTTTTGACAGATAGATCATTTAGCCGCACTCAGATGCTCTTCTGCTGAATATGCACAAAGCTGTAAAAGTACCTATTAGTAATATATTGTCAACTGTCAATAGAGGTCAAAAATATTCTAAGGCGTGCAACTACTGAAAGTGTAACAACTCAAACTTCCGTTTTTCAACGAGAAAATAAACACACTATCGTCTCGACGTTAATCTACATATATTGACCTACTTATTTCTTTTGAAGTTCACTTCAAGGTTAACTTTTTTTTGACAAAAACGTACATAACTGTAACTAATATATGAAACACATTTTAAAGGCACCTTAACTGTGTAATAAATACATCATATCACATCACAACATTCATAATATAACAAATACGTTATTTTTATTAGATAGCGTTTTTATCAAACAGACGATAAACATCGAGTATAATTGTACTGACATCAGACAAATATAATTCTGTATGTATAGTAGATATTAAAGGCGCCTTCTCTTGGAGTGTAAATAAACATACAATGTAAAAAAAAGTAATAATGGTGGAAAATACTAAATCAAATAAATAAATTCTATCATTATATTTGAACATGTAAGAGGAGCATTAGCGTATCGAATTAATAAGGAAACATGTAGCAAAGTTGTGTGATCTTGAGTGATTATATCGTGATGTATTGGTAATTATAAGTGCGTGTTAGACGTGTGTTCGCGGTAAGAACCAGCCAAGTTTAAATAAATATTGCCTATACAACATAATGCGTTGTCATTAACAACGTACATGTTTCTCAGTAAGCGTGGTATGTGCGAAGTTCCATGCGTGAAATTTAATATGGGTAATAATATAGATATGTATAGGAAGTTGTGAGCAAATTTAATGGAGCATAATAATGATAAGAATACAGTCGCAAAACAGGGGCAAATTTGATCCATTATATTAAAAGAATCCTCCCATCTTGTCTCTTTAAGATAGAACATAAAATAAACAAAATTAACCTGACCTAAATTACAAAAACCCACTTGCTCTGCATGACAATCTGACTCACCGATTCCGCCTTTAATCAAGTGGAATTTCTCTTTCAAAAATTTCACCAAATCTATACTGGAATGAGTAGGCTAACGTTGTTAAATACCCACCAGTTAATGGGATGTGAGTCAGTCAATTTATATTCTGTTTGGTTTGTAGAAGATGGACGTGATATTGTCGTTTTAAATTCTCGTTTAGTGGCTTCGAAGCTACGTCGTAAAAAGTAATTCTATTATCGGATTCGCCCATCACGTCTATTGATGTTAAACCGGATCAAACGATCTTCATTAATTGATATATTTGTTTTTGTTGCAGGTTTTTCCGGTGACACGTATCTCATAGAGGTAAGTACACACGAACAGCGTTTATAAATGTTTTGCAATATTCAAAATTACTTTAAATTTAAAAGCAGCTTAATTAATATGGTGTTTGTTGTGACATTTGGTAAAAAACCAAAAAAATAATTGTAATAAGCGCTCATGGTATAATTACAGGCATCACCCTACTAGCAACAGCAATAAAAATAGATAAAGTATGAGAAACGCACTACGTAGTTTCATAGACATCCCTGTAAATGCTAAAAGATCAGAAGTAGTACCACCAGTCGTCAATAAAACTTATAATTATATTATGCAGAATTTCTTTTGGTTTTTATGTTTTGGTAGTGATTGACGTTTTCAATTTGGTACGTCATAGTAGGCCATTCGATAGAATCACTACTGAAACAGATCGGGATTTCTAGTGGAACTGACAATCCACTAATTTTCTAAGCTAGATCAGTATCTGTAGTTAGCAACTCGTTTTGTTGACTACCGGTGATACTACTTCTGACCTTGCTCGATAGAAAGAATGAGTTTACTGCCGAGGTGGATGGAAACTGACTCAATTTTCAGCGGATGTATTCGTAGACGGATGATGAAAGTAGTACAGGTAGCCATTACGTCTCAAATTACACAACAAAGACTGGCGAGCAAAGGTACTGCTATAATGTGTCCATTGTTTTAATAGCTGTGCCCTGCAGTTATGGAACAAAAAGAATAACTTATTGTCCAACAGATAAACCGATTACAGGACAAAATTTTATATACATACATAACAAATTATGGCTAAATATAAATAGGGTATATAATATAGAAACATATATAGTATAGAAAATATCATTTACAGAGTAGCGTAGGTAATATAGAAATATGTATAAAGGAGTATTATGTTGCAACTAATTCATCTCATTGGCTGTCGGCTTACACATATTGTAGAACGGTGTACTAAATAATAGGTTAGTTTTAGGGGTAGGAAGTGCAAAAGTGAGGAAAAACGAGATGGGCCGCGTGGCACATGAAAATCTAACATTGATACAAGATCAATACAGTCAATACGTCCAGCTATCAACTTACAAATAAATTCGTAACAGTGTTCATTCCGTTGTGCTTCGAGAGATTCTATATTTTGTCTGAAAGATAGGAATTTTAAAAACCGACGCTGTACTTTCTCCAGTGTTAACTGGTGACACAAATAGTGGGGTGACCACACCGTCCGGGCAGTATTCCAGACAGCTTGTCACATAGGTAAAGTATAGCCTCTTTATCATGTTCGTATCACTGAAGGATTTACTATTCCGCTGAATAAAGCTAAGTCGGCTATGAAATAGCACTCTAAGATCCTCTAAGAATTCAGTAGTCGACAAAATTTCTCCGTTGGTTATGTACATAGATCTAAAGGAATTTGTTTTGCGAGTAAAGTTCAGACTTCTGCACTTGCCAATGTTCAACTTCAGTTTGTTATCTTCACACCAGGTACTGATCCAGTCAATAGTTTTCTGAATTAAGGCAATATCCTCTCGGTTGATGATGGCGCTATATATTTGTACATCATCAGCATATGCCAATGCAGGACAATGAAGTCCTTTCAACAGATCATTCATGCATATTATAAATAGTAGGAGACCAAAGCTTGGCCCCTAGGGACTCCTGATATCGACAGGAACTCGTAAGATCGAAAACCATTATAATATATGTACATAGTTTGAGCGTCGAGGTCATCAGCGTAATGAATGTTGGGGATAAACCATAAGCGTCCAGCTTTTTTAGAACAAATCGTGTTTTTTATAAAAAAAACTTGGAAGACCGTCATCTCCGGCTGTCTGGAAATTTTGCCATAATCTTGGTGAGATCTTCTACTAAAGTAGGCGATAGAGAAAATGTGTGACTATTGTAAAGGTTTGTTGATATAGATGCAGAACCAAGAATAATTTGACTACCATGAAACACGTTAGCGAAGGAGTCTACGATAATCTGAGGATCATTAATTATCTCATCGGCAACAAGCATAGTACCCGGAATCCTAGTAGAACCTTGTTTAACTTGAACATATTGAAACAAATTTCGTGAGTTAGTGTTTAATTAATGACTCCTGAACATACCAATCGTAAAAAAAGTAGAATTGTGAGACTAATTACAAAATCTCAATTTATAGAGAAATAATGACCTTGATATTTGCTATTTACATAATGTTTTCTTTGGGTTTCATGCATAGGCAGTGATGTAAATTTACCGGTAATTTAAAAATTGGGAATATTACCGGTAATATTCCGTATTATTACGGTAATATTGGTAATTTATTAAAAAAACAGCTTTTTAAGTAATACAAGTTTTTTTTATTTCAAAACTGTAAAAACATTACGAAAAACAAGAAGAACGTTTTTTAAACTAGTCAGAGTCAAAATGGACTACGTAATAGAGTGGATAATGGTAAATCATCCTCATCATCATCCCCAACCTCGTCATCTGATTCTTCTTTCTCTTTCGTTAATTGAGTAAAGTCTATAACTTCGAAACCGATATCTTCGTTTTCTATTTCTTCCTCAGTAGCTTCTACTATTCTTGAATGATCTTCTTCACTTAGTGAATTATAATTATGGGCAATATAAGTTAGTTTTTCGGCCCTCTCCACGGTAGGTCTGTTTCTTCTTTGCCGATGAATAAATCCATAAGTACTAAAGGTTCGATTGCGGCTGTTGATGATGGTAAATTTAAAATGTCTACAGCCAACCTACTTATTTTAGAACTGCAGCAAATTCCTGCCCACCAAACAGGCCCAGACATAGATTTTTCGCTGGAAATTACGAATTCCTTAGCAAAAATATTACCTCTAATTTTGTACTGTGCGAGTGCTTCCATAATAAGATCTACTTGTGAAGAATACTTTGCATGACGCCTTGCTGTTTCATAGATGAACTCCGTTGCAGTTAAATTTTCAGCATCAGTTAAATTGTCGCCGCGTTGATTTGGTTCTAATAGATAATCAGCAAGATGAACGGGTTTTAATAATTTATTTTCTCGTTTTTTTAAGAACTGAACACATTTTCTGGCTTTCGAGTATAGCAAAAGATAAATTTGATACTTTGTCACGTAATATCGACCTTATTTCAAAAAAGCAGATAAACACTTTTGAGATTGTTGACCCGTTAGCTTCAAAAATCGTTATCCACTTAGAGATTGACTGGAACAAGTCATAAGTTGCTTCTATTTGTAACCAAAATTTGTTTTGAAGAAGTTTTACTGTATTTGATGAAAGAACATCTGAAATATCTGGGTCATCATCAATTGCTGAACTTTTTAATGAATATTTAGTGTCCAAAAAGCTTTGTATACAAGAAACAAAGGAACCCCATCTTGTTTTCACCGGCAATTTTAAAGAGATGTATCGCCGCGTTTTGTTCAACTGGATTTTTCCAAACCTTGCATACAAAATCTGCGAATTTTTCAACTCAGGTACAATATGTTCTTTTTAAAACTGGAAAAATGGTCTAATTTCAAGAAGTCTTCAACTAGAAGGTTTAGACCGTGGCAAATACAACCATAATTACTAATGTAATCATACTTGCTGCTAACTATTTCACGAGCCTTTTTTATGTTAGCTCCGTTGTCAGTGACAATAGCTAGAAAATGTAAAGCTCCCAATTCTTCCACACTTTTTCAATTTCTGAGACCAAAAATGTTGCAAAATTGTTATCTTCGATATGTATTGATTTATAAAATACCGGAAGAGGTGTATTAATAACAAAATTAGATATAGAGTCATTTCTGCAATTTGACCATCCATCCATTTGTAAGCTTAAGATAGGTGCTTCACTAATTTTTTTAAGAAACTGCAGTTTTTACTCTAGTGTCCTCGGATTCAAGGAGTGGATTTGACAACTGGTAACGAGAGGGTGGTTTATATGCGCATCCCATTGTTTTGAATACGTCTAACTATACTTTTTTCGTTGTCATATCTAAGGAGGCTCCTGAGACATAAATAGCCCTTGCAAGTACTTCATCAATCTTGTTGTTTTCTTGAGAGGATATGTTATCAAAATACGAAGAAATTGTACCCTCTGATGCTTTTGAAGTACTTGAAAATGAAGAACTAGCTGATAAAGGCACAGGCCTGACCAGTGAAGCAATTTCTGAGTCTAAAGATTCTCCCTGCCCCTGCTGAGAGGTAGTTTCAGTATCACTATCTTTTAATACCTCGGTTGAACTTAGAGTGGTGTTATTGTTACTACCAGAAGCATTTCTTACAGGCAATATCCCTTTTTTAAGAATTTGTACTACATTTTCAGGTATTTTGACACATTTTAGCAAATTTTGGAATTGTCTGGTAGCATTTCTTTTAAAAGAGGTTTTACAATATTTACAGGAATAGTCGTCTTTATCTTTAAGATCGTAGTACCTCCAAACAACACTCTTCAGCTTAACCATATTATCGCAACTACAAAATAAACATCATGCATTTCGGAAAGAGGTCAACTTAAAAATATTTAGACTTACCATGCAAATAACACGTAACAAGGCAAAACAATTACAGTTATTTATTAGAAATCCCACTGATAGTTATAAACAATACCCCCAAGACAGGAAGACCCCACGGGGAACCACAGAATTGTCACAACACTCACAACTCAGATTTCAGGTATTCCCTGATCGATATGTTCAGAAAGCGGCTGCGTGGCGCTAGTAACGCCAAGTAGAGCTGAGCAAACAAATGAGAGTATAGAGCGAAAAAAAAAAACAATATTTCCAATGTTACCGATCTTGCGGTAATATTACCAAAATTACCAGTAACATTACCTCGGTAATATTACCCTTTACATCACTGTACATAGGTAATATATTTTAACATGTCATAACATTGCTACACATTACTACAGGAAGTAGCCTACCCAAATGACATAACGCTAGTCACTAGAATGAAAGGAGAGCTGGAGTAGATTTGAACGTCGGTACGACAAGGAAATATGGGTTTCCAGGAAATGAAGACAAGACGAAATATATAGAGATGAAACACAAAACAGGAGAAGGAAGACTCTACATAAAATTTGGGACAGCAGAGAACAGGCACTGCAAAAGAGTTTTGACCCAGCGAGATGGAGAAAGAAGGAGACGAGGAAGATCTCCATGAAAGTGGTTGGAAGCTATAACACAAGACTTGAGAGACGTGGTAGTAGAGGATTGGAAGGGTGTGGCGCAGGATAGAGCAAAATGAAAAGCCATTTCAAAATATGTAGATTTAACTATACCAGCTTGTTTGTTGAATTTTATCTAATAATCCATGTATCAAAGAACAGAACAGGATATTAAGGATATCCAGGATATTAATTAAAGTTAATTATAAGCAGATTTAAAAACACTGATAACAATGTCTATATGGACTATAGTCACAGTAGTAAAATCAAGATATTTCTAGATGAAATGTAATCGTTATTCAAGTGAAGAACGCACTTAAGTATCAGATAAGTGATAGATGATTTTGCAAAATCCCTACCGACAAAAAAGCAAAAATTAAGCAAATCAAATAAATCCCAATAAATTCAGTGGAAAAAAACAGAATATAAATCAAGAAACGTATTTGTAACTGTTTTTATTTGCTGTAATACAATAATTTCACTTGATAGCACTACTAAAATCCTTACATAAATATCGAGCTTACAAAGCTAAAGATAACCAAGTTAGCGCGAAGTTAAACATGTTTGAAATTAAACAAAACACGCAAACAAGCAATACGAAAGAAAATATGATAGCAGGTGTTTATATTTTTTTATGGTATCCCATTTAAACGTATTCCCATCACATTTTAATTACCTGCGAATTATATCATTTACATAAAAGCGAATCGTAAATCACTCTTCGCTATCGCATTCATAAAAATCTCTATAACACTTTACGTCGAATAAACTTTTACGACGGATATCTGCGTTTGAAGGACAGTCGTCTCAAGAAGCAGACGTTCAACCAACCTTCAGACTGAATTTTATTGTATGGTAAACATTAAACATATTAATCTTGACAATGGAAGTGTCAACGTAGAAATACAGTGTTTGCCACAAAATTAAGCAGTATATCTCTAAATATTCTGGTCGAGAATCATTCGTATTATAATTCGTTTTATTTTTATAGGTGTTGGGTGTCTCTGATAACTATAATCATTAACTGAAGCATATTTCTTGCAAATCTTCTACCTCTTGTTGCAATAAAGAAAGGAGACTCGTGAATACGACCTTGCGTCATATAGCGTTGTGCTTTGCAGCCAGACAAGGCATCTTCGCGAACAACGGATACTGGTAACCGGTTCTTTTCTAAGAATCGCGTTTACGACGCATGAATCGATATGTTGCCGTCGAAATTCTATGTAAATCAAGCTACTTTATGGCGTTTTAATTAGTCGTTAAATTTTGTGGATGCCTGCCTCCATTAGGATCTCATATCGCAATATCGATGCCTTGAATAAATTTTCTGCGCTCGACGTGAAATTTATCTGGAAACGAACCGACTAAAAGCGTGTTAATTTGTGTAAAATGGAGTACACTCGATATAGGAGGGTATACGGAGAGTGGTGTTATTGCGATATTATTCGGTGTATCTCCACTATTAATTATATTAGTCGTTAGTTTGGAATAAAATTTGGCGCCCAACATTTATATTATAACTCCAACGTCAAATTTTTATGACTAAATGTTCAGCAGACCGTCTCTAATGCAAAGTCTTCAGCACCCACTACAAGACAAAAAAAATTACGCAACAATGACGTCAACCGGCTAGCAAGAGGTCGTAGGTAAACAATGAGTGACATGAGCTTCATGAAATACATCAACTTACTGTAAAAACAACAACTTCACACACACCTTACTTTAGCACAGTAATATTACTAGAAAGTGAAAAATATACAATAGATTAGACTACATAGCCTATTTGACAGTAAACAGCGTTTAACTGTACAGTAAGCACGCTAATTAGTTGGTGAAAGGTGATAAACAATCTTCTCCCATAATCAAGCAGCCATAATGGCCCTGAGGTCTAAAACCATCACTTCGAAATTAGTTTCGGAGTGCCTTGCCAGACTAAGCAACTAGATAAAGGAAACAGAGTAGTGGGTTCTTAGGACACACTGAAATCGGCGGCAATGTTTGCGGGACCGGAGCCATTAAAAATGAGCACCTACAGAAAAGAACTCAACGATAGACAGGGGAGGCTCAGACCATCTCTCTGGGAGAATCTCTCTGGTTTGAGGCATTCCTTGGAATCTACAATAAGCAATAAGCGAAGATTTTGCTAGAACTAAGTAGAAACAGAGTTGGTATCCTCACAGGTTTTTTTAGAGAGCATTGTCATCTTGGAAAACACATGACAAGGTTAGGTCTGAAACAAAATAGCGACTGCAGGTTTTCCTGGAAGAGGTTGGGGGTGGAGAAAGGGGGTGAGGTGAAAGTCAGTAACACTTGACATCTAACTGCAACGCTCTCACGGAAACCTGTGCCAACCATAACGTTTATGTGCGCCAAGCAAAAACTTAAGTAAGGTTAGGTTTCTCTTGATTTGAAACAAAGAACAATAGAGAATTGTCAAAATGGCATCAAATATTGTGACATATGTAGTGAACTAATTTGAATAAGATGCAAACCAAGACTGTAATGTTTGTTAAACCAATCTAATGTTTTATTTCGGTGGCAGTTACCTGACAGAAATTCTTTGGGTTTAACAGCTCCATCGTTATTTGTCGGCAGCTAACTAATGAAATTCTAATCCAGGTGGCGTTAGCGAAAGAATGCAAATAGTTTTAGTAAAATTTTTACAGAATTCTAACAAACAATAGTTATAGAGGAAAATGTCGAAAAATCCGTTAAAACGTGATTGGAATACTAAAATGTAACATCCTGTTGCCTATCTTTAAAAACGCACTACAGTGTAATCCGGCTACAATGAACTTGCATGTAATAAAATATTGCTTATAATGAACATTTTGCAAAGTCCTGGCTGAATCACCATTCAATTTCATGCAATTCAACCTTGCATATAAAGAACTCGTTTATAATGAACTTTCAGTTATAGAGAATTAAATATTTAACGATCGGTTCACTATAAACGAATCGGTACCCGACACCCTTTCAGTTAATCACAATTTCTTTAAAAGTCAAAATAGGGAAGCAACTGGCTAGGCTTGGAGAGACACTAGGGTTGTGTTTATTCCGAAACCTGGGAAGGACACATACACCCATTCAAAATCATTTAGACCAATTAGTCTTACATCCTTTATGTTGAAGACTATGGAAAAAATTATACATCTTAATATTAAAGAGGGAGCACTTGCCAAATCCCCTCTATATCCTCTGCAGTGGGCATACCAGATGGGCAAATCAGGAGAAGCCGCCCTGCATAGTTTGATAGGAGGACTCGAAAGGAGCCTATACCTCTGTTGTGGAGTTTGGTCGTGGATGACCTTATCAGGTCACTAAGTGACGGAGGGATATGGACGCAGGGTTTCGCTGATGACATCGTCATAGTAGCCAAAAGGAAATTCCCGGGTGTAGTAGCGGGCATCATGCGATATGCACTGCGAATTGTGGAGGAATGGTGCCTTACACAACGACTCTCGGTTAATCCACAGAAAACAAAGTTGGTTGCTTTCACCAATATGAGGAAACTCGATGGCCTTGGCGGCATTAAATTGTTTGGGTAACAGTTACAATTAACAAGGAAGTATAGTATCTGGGTGTTACGCTTGATGCTAAACTGAACTGGAGGAATCACGTAGTCAGCATAACAAACAGGGCGACGCAACTATTCTGGCGCTGCAGAAGAATTGTTGGTCAAACCTGGGGATTGAAACCGAAGGTGATTCATTGGCTATACACTGTAGTGGCGAGGCCGACGATAACCTACGGAGCCGTAGTCTGGTGGAGAAGGACAGAAGTGTCCTCTGCAGTGGGACTGCTAACTGCTGTCCAGCGACAGGCGCTGATGGGAATCACCGGAGCAACTAACAGCACAGGAACCGCATCCTTGGAGACCATTGTGGGCCTCCCTCCGCTGGAGCTTTACGTAAAGGCGGAGGCTATGGCCGCGATCCTTAGACTGAAAGCCAATAAAGTGTGGTACCCCAATATTGGGATAGCAGGACACACTGACACTACGGGTACGGTACTGGACGAGCCTTTGCTGCAAATGCCAACGGATAGTACGGCACCCGAAATTATTTTCACTGAAAAGGTGAAAATCTCAATACCGAACAGAGACCAGCCACGGGGTGACTTCGTTGACTCTGATAACTGGTTCACGGACGGATCCAAATCCAGTAACGCACAGGTGCCGGTATTTATGGTCTGAGCCCAAGACATAGGATATCCTTAAGCCTGGGAGAGCATGCAACAGTCTTCCAGGCAGAAGTATTTGCTATTGCAGCCTGCGCAGAACAGACTGCAAAGGGAGGCTGCACGAAGAGGAAAATAAACATAATGACTGATAGTCGGGCCGCTATCAAGGCAGTTATGAATCTTCTTACCAGATCAAAACTGGTTAAAGACTGTAAACAGCACCTCAATAAACTGGCACAAGACAAGGTATCTTTGATCTGGGTGCCTGGACATGAGGATATTAGAGGGAATATAATAGCAGATGAACTAGCCAATGAGGGTTCTAGGAAACACTTCATAGGACTATAACCCGTATGTGGAATCACAAGGGATTCTACTAGAAGGGCGATTTGGTCATGGTTAGATAAAGAAAGAGTAAGGAAATGGAGGTCGACTGAGGGTCAACTCCATATTAAAGCGCTAATAGGGGACGGGGAAGTAAACGGGGGAGTAAAAAACAAGTTAAGACCATTATTGGGTTGATAACTGGACAGTGTCCCTTAAGCAAGCATCTATGCAACACGGGTCGGGTGAGCGAACCCTGGTGCAGGAGATGCGAGTTACAGGAGGAAACAAGATTACATGTAATCTGCACGTGTGAGGAATTGAAGGTACTCAGGCAGAAACATTTCGGAAAGGATCTACTGGAGCCTTCGAGGGTATTCAAGTTTCCAGTGGGCAAGTTACTGGACTTTATAGAGGACAGTAAACTTCTCAACTGGAAATGAGCGCTTCAATAGGGACGGTACAAAGAGCACCCAGCTCAAGTGCCTGGACTATAGGTGTATATCCCTAACTGAATGAATGAATGAATGAAGGGAAGCTGTTACTCACTATAATTCAAAGATAGGACACTAATGATATTCAAATTATTTCAATTTTGGATGCGTTAAATTTATTGAGCAATGTATGGTGAAATATATCAGATGAAACAATTCACAATTGCTATTGCCACGCAGGATTCATTCAAAATGATAATCAGGTGGTACTTCGCAAAGACTTTGATGCTGACAATGATATTCCGTTAAACCAATTGATAGATAGCGCAGCTCATATATGTAGATGCTGACAAGTTCGTAGAGTATGTAAATGTTGATAAAAATGTTATTGCTACGCAAATTTTGACTGACCAGGAGATTGTATACCAGATAACATCAGATATCGAAGATGAAGAAGAACCGGAAACTGTTATAGAACCAAACAATCCCATAGCTACTGCATCAGCTTTAGAATATATAAGAAAAGTACAACACTACTATCAAGTTAACGAAGCCAACGAAAATACATTTTCAATATTATTAGAAATACAAAACACCTTAAATAATCAGTATTTACATAGTCAAACCATACAATCTAAAATTACACACTTTTCACGACATAAAAATATATTGTAATGGATACATTTGTCTAGACTATTAGTTAATGCGGCCCTGTAGATTAAGTTGCATAACTTGTAAAATCAAAGGGGTAAGATAACATAATTTGGAAAATCATTAATTAAAACAAGATATTTAAAATTAAGAATAAATTATATAATTTAAGATCACAAAACATGTAAAACCATTTACAATTAATCACATTACAACAATCTTACAAAATTATTTACATAGCTAACTGATGATTGGTCGTTAGGAAAATATGTCATTTGACCTTATTCTAATATTTCACTTATAGGAACAGTAAATTAAATGGAAACAGTGTAAATTAGGAATTGTAACAAATTAATTATTATGAAGTTATATTGTAAAGTTAAAATTAAGTTTTGTATTGAAATTATGTACCGACCTTTTTGACAGATGAGCAAATGTCCTAATCAAATTATTTAATTTCGTACTCGGACATAAACAAAAGGTAGAATATTCATCTATGTCTTAACATCCTCATATCATTTCAATTAGACTCTCCTAAGGTATTTATCCTATTGTCCAGTATCTTCAAAACACATTCAAAATTTTAGCTCAATCGTAATACGACAAATTGTATGAAAGCTTACATGAAAGAGTGCTTTGAACATTTTCGTGTCAGAAGTCTCTAGTTATGAAAAAGAATAGAAGAGTGGTTTGGTAGCTTGCGTGTAGAGCAGAAATGCTGAAGACGATCTCCAAAAACATAAACGTTTAAAAATTTCTTCATCAGAAACTTCTCCGAGATAAAACTAAAACAGTATAGTCATTTAAATTTTCATAAAAATTCACTCACCTAAGTAAATCTTAGAAGAGTTAAAAAAAATACTTTCAATATTTACCGAAAACTAACTCCAACCTCTGAAATTTTAAGACACCTTCCTACATCCTGGAGTATAACTGTTTCCGAGACAGCTGAGACCAAGTCCTGAGGATTTCCGTCCTGACCCGGCATTCCCTGAACCCTAGATTCCAGAATTTGACCCAGACATATATGATCGCCCTAATTCGGACCAATAACCACATTTTATAAACCGGAACAATTGTAAAGTACCTAGAATAGTTAAGTTAAGTTATATAATAAGAACATTATCAGATTTAAAATCAATATTTTCCATTTTTACTAAATCGGTGAGAAACCGAAGAAAATCTTCCCCGAACTAGACATTTAAAAGCATTTACGTTCACTAAGTTTAATAATATAATTAATTAACCGCTAAGTTTTTCATTAGTCTTAATTATTAGTATAATCGATTTGATTTTGCAAGTAAACATTTTTTTGTATCACTAAGTATTCATTAAAATCTTGAACATTTACCTTGAAGCTAGAAAATAAAATCCTGTTACCACAGTTGAATGTTACAATTTGTTTATCTACTTACCTGGAATAAAATACCACAATCAAAATCAATCCAAAGATCAAACAATCGATATTTCTCACGCTCATTTCGACAAAGATACAGGTTAGGATACACTGGGATACACATCCAAGGAACGTCAGTGCTATCAGATTTAAGAGAAAACGGCGCTAGATTTAAAAAAATCAACTTTCAAGACTTACCTTCTGAACCCACTTAAAAAAAAAAAGGAAATCATAACCCTGAGATTGCAAAATTAGCAACAGAGTCCAGCCCAGATAAAATCATTTCTTTTTATTTAACATCTCAAAAAAATAATTAATGTGGCACAATACTCAAAAATTAAACAAAGAGTAAAGATTTAAGATCCACCACAATATATTATACCTATTTCATGACATAAAATATAAATAAAAATTTATATTATTTAAATTTGTTTATTTTTGTTTAGTTTTTGTAAAAATACTTTCACTGGTTCATATAATACACTTAGGTATTATCAATGTTTTAACCTCGGATATACTGAACACATTTTATCGGTCCCCTGAAGTTCACTATAGCCACAATTGCCATAACGCCATGTCTTGTGGAACAGAATTAGGATGATCGTAACACAAGACAAATTCTATCTAACTAATGCTGAAAAGGACAAATATAATTGTACATGTGTGGGAATATGTTGCAAACACCTAATTTTAATGGTATCGACATTTGTACAGTCTCTAAATTAACCCTACATAAGTTATAATATAATAATGATGAGTGTGAGATTAGATACAAATCAACTCAATTAAGCACATGCTCCAAATCTCCTATCCTCAGCCTAATAGAGAACTTTTACCAGCTACTGTATGGAGATATAGGCACACAACGTTCACAAGTAGAAATAAATTATTTAATACTTCTGAAACCATATGGAAAGTCCATGTCAAAACGTATTTTATAACATATTTGTAAAATTACTTTTTTTATTTCCAACCATCTTTTATTAATTGCATGAAAACAATCGAAACATCTATAATTCCCACTAAAGTGTACACTTGACATAAATAAAAAACTGACATGTTAAATCGTTTGCACATCCGCAATGTTGAGGGCCTATTACCCTATTACAAAACAAAGTAGCTTCGACGAGAATCTGTTTAGCAAAAGATTTTCTTCTATTTTGAGTTGTATCCAAGCGGAAAAATCGGAAAATTACATTCTTCAAAATCTGGCGCCGACACACTATCTTTCTATTTCCTCTTATCATCAATTAGACAGGTTGCAATATCGTTTAAGTAGATTTAATACATTGTTTGCTAGATAGTATGGCTCTATGTGCAATTGTTGCACGATCATTGTTATTGATACTTTCATCAATGAAGTGGTTCAAATACTTGACTTTGTACAGGTGTGCCTTGGACTGGGTGAATTACCAGCTGCTTCTAACTAAATTAGAATGATATGGAATTTGTTTGTGCAAACACTTACATCTTCTCGGTTGCATCAGATGTTCCATAAAATTGCATGTTTTAGATCTCTTGATTTCATCGTTCCAATACGTCAGTCACAGACATCGCTCATAAATCTAAAACCATTGTGATTTTCACATTTACAAAAGGTTTGGAGAGAGTAGTTGTTCTTTTAGTTCATTTACAATAGAACTTTACGCAGACTATACTGACTTATCATCTATTTTGGTTACAGTCAAAATAATTACGTAGTTCGAAAACGATCTAACATAAAGAAATCATTTAAAATTCAAATCCTGAATTGCGCTAATTTACATTCATTATTCCTGTTGATTTCTTTAAAAAAAAGTATAAAGACGAACATAGTTGTTACACACAAATGTATATGTATATAGTACCTGTGTGTAACATTACGTCACCAGACGATCTTTTTCCGAGAGGTCAGTTATTGATTCTATATCGCACAGTGTCTGGACTATAGGACTGGTCAAGGTCTCTAACATGAGGACGTATTACATACATACGTATATTCGATACCGGGGAATGTAGGTTTCCGGTTCACTAGACTAAATTTTTTTACTACAAAGTGTACAAAGCGATTCTAGCGCAGTTTTCTAGATATGCGATTCGATTTGTTCATGCTCTGTCTATTCTGATACGAAACTGCTTTTAACGGATGTGTATCTTAATTGAATTTATACCTGCATCGTTTATACATTGAGATAATAATGCTTATAAGTGGTTTAAGTTTACTGTATTCCTGCCTAACTTTGTATTAAACAAGATACTACAAATAGTTTTGCTCTCTGCGAAACTAAAAAATTGTTTCTTTCACGATATTGTGCTGTGAAGCAAAATATCTGTATGCGGTAAGCGAAAGTTACACGTGTGGCTACGGATTAAAGACACAATATATAGGCTGAATTTTGCCGTAAGCACCTATTACTCATCCCTAACCGCTCGGTAGGGAGTTGATTTAGTTGGCCTGCAGGTATAATCTAGTGAAGGAGCCGAGATAGTTGGCCTTCGCATTTGTTCCAGTGAAAAATCGATATAGTTGAGTTCAAGAGAAACCGAGATAGTTGGTCTTCATAAAAACTCGTTTGATTAGATATGACATCCGAGCGCACTTTCTTTAAAAGTGCCGATGATTTTAGCCTTTTATCGAATCAGAACCAAAAAGATCACTATCAAAACTGTCTCTATATAACAATAGTAGCGAGAGATCGGTAAAGAGGATATTGTCGAAAAATAAGTTTCATCCGTATAAAGTACATTTAGTTCAAGAATTAACAGAAGATGACCCCGATAGAAGGATGCGGTTTTGTGACGAAATAATGAATATGATTGCTCGTAATGATAACTTTGTCAATAATATTTTATTCTCCGACGAAGCGACATTTTTTCTACATGGACATGTGAATCGACATAACTGTCGCTACTGGAGTGATCAGAATCCTCATTGGATGGACGAAAAACACACACAATATCCTCAAAAATTCAATGTATGGGCAGGTATAATCGGATGACACATAATCGGACCTTTCATTTTTAGGGAACTTTTGAACGCTATTCATTATTTGCAGTTGTTACGTGAGGACATTGTGCCAACATTGATTCATTTATTTCCAAACCCTATAAATCCTGCACTATTCTCAGATGCCAGAAGTTGTAAAAAATCATAGTATGCGATAGAGTAGAATGAAAACACTACAAAAACTTTCATTAAGGTTATTTTTTAATAGAACCCATAATTTTGTCAGAACTCTGCTGTTCCCACACATTTGCCTGATTCTGTATATGTATGCTTAATTTTTATCTGAACAATTAACACGGAGTGGTAGAATGACAACTGCCTAGACGGCAGTAGACATGAAGAATACTGGGGCTGTCGTTGCCGATCATCATTAAGCTTCCAAACACAATATCTATATTGTTATGTCAAACATGAAAACTAATAAGTAATATTGGTCTACAACTAAATATCTCTTTCTTTGCCATTTTGTTACTAAAAGGTAAAAATAAGCACCTTAGCAGTTATACTGAACAAAAACTATTATAAAGAAATAATCGAAATCGTCGAGAATTGCCAACACACAATAAACCAAAAAGTCCGAATACTAGACTAGATTTTATTTAATTAAACATTTTTGTTCAATAAAAATAGTTTAATTTCTCAAACTACAAATATGTATTATTATTCTTGCAGATTTCTTCATAATGGCAGTCATCAATTTTGGGCGGAAGGCTCAAATTTTATTGGCCATTTATCTATGCCTCACGATTGCGTTTCCAACGACAAGTGCAAGGGAAAAATGCTTAAAAATGGATCAAGGTATTTATTACAAATTTAACCATAGAATAAATAACGAGCGTAGCAATTTTATCATTTCCAGAGGTACCTAACCGTTACATCCACTTCGAAGGAATGTCTTTAAATTTGACAATAGAATCATCGAATAGACCAACGCATCAAATAATATCACACATCTTCAAGATATTCGCACAGGAAGTCTTGGGTTACCCCAACGTGGATGTGATTAATATAGTTGACGATTTCGATGTGGATGAAATTGTTACAAGATTATCTGGTCCTGTTAGTGAAGATCATAGAAAGTAAGTATAAGCATGTTAATCCTGGTTAGGTTGTAGTAATTAATCATTATATTATCGTTATTAGGAGTATTCCAAAATCGGTTATTAATCTTGAAGTATGGGTACCACCGCATAAAGATATGGTTGACACATTAAGAAGTACTACCGTGAAGGAGTATGGAAATTTGAGGCCTCCGGTTACGTTTGGTTGGTTTATACCGAAAAATTTGACAAACCATATTATCAAGATAGATAAAACATGGAGGCAGGACGATGGAGCTGTACAATGGACGATATTCAGAAATAAGGATTTTATAACAGCTTTTGAAATAACTAACGAAACACTTAGGATGGAAATCGAAAAGTTGTCTAGAACTAATAGTGATAAACATACGTAAGTAGAAATATGATTTCTTAACAAGTTTTCTTAAGTTCTATAAGGTTTGTTATCGAAAAAGTTTGTTTAAACTATTGTACATTCGAAGTATTCTATTCAAAGCTCGTCAAATTTTGCGAACAATGGTTATTTATATGTGAGAGAATAAACAGCATGCATGCAGATGTCTTAATGGTTGGATTGCGTTGCGTACAAGCATATGTTTTACGACAGAGGTCATTTTTAATGCGTTTGATGCACATGCATGCAGAAGGCAACGATATTTACTTTTAAAATTTAAATTGAAATTCCTTCACTTTGAAAGTACGGTACAATATAGTAGTAAAAATTTTAATAACCCCAGTCGATGATTTAAACCAGCAGAATTATTGCTATCTTATCTGCGTAAGCGTTTTACTCTGTTAAAAAAATAATAAACTGTTGTCGATTGACCATGTTTATAGCCAGATATCTCTCTTGTAATTTAATACACTTTTGTAATCTTACACCACAATAACATTCCATCATTCTAGAATATCTAATTCTAAATTCTTGCATATTATCTGAAGAAGCTCCTCAACAACAGATCAAATCACAACTCTCTATCAAAAACATGAATCAGAACTAACCGAATTGACGTCGACATCTGTTATTAAATATGTCAGTAAGTATTATCATACTAGTTTTGCAAGTTTTCAAAATAAATATAAAATTATTCAGTGCATTAAAGATATAAATAAATACTAGAGAATTAACAAAACAAGGAAAATGTGATGTTAATTCTTCGGCATCTTAAATTCACATACTGAAAAAGACATTAAGACTGCATGGTCAGTAGACACTGTCATGAAACTTTCTCTATATACGATGCTTTTAAATTTCGATGCAAGATTTCTTAAAAGTTACAAAAATAAGTGATAAAAGGAAATTACAATAGCAACTATTACTTTGTTACCGAATTACTTAATAAAAAAATTTAGGAGAACAGTACAAGAAGACAACAATTTGTTCCAAAAGTCGTTAGGCACCTTGACTCAAAAGGACTACCACTCAAAGCAATTCTTATTTTAGACAATGCACCGTCACATCCGGATGTAGAAACCTTAAAGAACGGAGATATTAGCGCTCAATTTGGACCTCCGAACGTCACTAGTTTAATACAACTTCTAGATCAAAGTGCAATTGAAACATTTAACAGATATTATCGCAAGTTGATGCTTCGATCAATACCCTCGACTATCTCTGATACTATCTTGTTGGATAAACTTAAATCGATAAATATAAAAGATGCAATATTCTGGTCTGCCAAGGCATGGGAGAGCAAAGGGGATTAAAAGTTCTACCCTGAAAAAGTGTTGGAATAGACTTTTAGGTGAGATTCCGCAAGATTTACAAGCAGTGCCAGAGATTGATTTGACAAATGGTATACGCGAAGTTTCCGGTTGTAAAAGTCTCTCCGAAGCAGAAGTTACTGAATGGGTTAATAGTGATGAAAATCACCAACTTACAGATGAAGATATTTTAAATATGGTAGATGCAGAACAAGTCATAGAGAGGACTAACAAGAGCCGGTGGAAGAGAATCGAATTTCTTCGGAGGAAGCATTTCAAGCGTTAGAGATATGCCGATTTTTATACACTTCTACCTTTTAAAAGATATTGAGTGACGTGTATTTTTAATTTTCGTTTTTAAAGTTGCTTTAAAGTTCGTAGAATAGTGTAGTAGCATAGTGCATCAACTCCTGAAGACGTGATCATGATGAGAGAGAGATTGACGCGATACTGCAGCTAGTCAACGAATCCAGCAAAATACGAAACAAACAATTTTAACACAATTTTTCAAAAACTAGTTATAAATAAAATGTCACATTCAATCTAACGTCTTTTCTTCGTACATACATAAGTAACATATACAGGGTGTCCAGCCTAAGATGCAACGGTCCACAGCCGACTTTTTATTAATTTTTTGGAAAAATGTTTCAAATAAATGTTGCCTCGAATCAAATTCTACACATTTTAAAATTAGTATCAGTAATGGCGGACTTCCGGTTCTACTGTAAGTAGATACTAACTTTATTATTTTAAATGGAACACCCTATATATTATTGCAGTTTTTGATTCCTTATTAAATTTAAAAGGCACTTTGTTGAGCTTACATTGAGTCTAAGTTCGACCGTTTCCGAATTACGTGACGTTTTTCGAAAAAAATGACATCTGCAGCGTCTTCGGTGTTTCGAAATATCTCCGTAACTGCGAAAGTTAGAAACATGCGGTTTTCAGATTTCGCTTAATCATGAAAGAGGGCACGTCTTTTATACAACGAGAAGATCAGAGAAGAATTAGGAGTAGAGCCGATCCTAGAAAGCATAGAGAGACAGAAACTCAAATGGTTTGGGCATATGTCGCGGATGGAAGAAGAAAGATTGACGAAAAGAGTATGGCTGGCAAGATCAAGAAACAAACGCAAAAGAGGGAGGCCGAGAAAAACATGGGATTGTACAGTAGAAGAAAGCTTAAGAAAAAGAGGGATATCCTGGAATGAAGCACGAAGAATGGCAAGAAACAAAAAAGAATGGTCATCTTTTATTTATAAGAAATAATGTAGTATATAAGAATTTACCTTTACACCCGTAGGGTAATTAAGGTCACTGATTATATATATATATATATATATTTGGTCAACTAAACCGAGGCATTCGCAAGGGACGCGGCTATAGAATAATAGGACTTAATAATGAAAGAATTTTCAATCTGCGCTTCAAACTATTTACTGATAATTGATTAGACAAAATTGTTGAAAGTTATTGAGTTTTATTTTAAACTCACATAGAACATACAATTGTTGACTTTTACTGCATGTCTTGTGTCACAAGTCTCGCTTTAACTTCCTTAATAATAAATATTGTTTTCTTAGTTAATTCTGTGGACAATGGCTTGCTGATTTATGAGGAAAAATATACTCACGATGTATACGATGAATGTATGTACATACATATGCACATATATTCAATTTTCAATGTTTTTACGGGCTTGTGTCAGCAGTTGAATGATTTAAATCTGTTGTCAGTGAGTACGTCAGTTAATATATCTATACGTAACGCATTGTATAAAAGAAATATTCACTTAAACTAACTTTGTTCGCCTAGCCAAATCACTTAAGATGACTACCAAACGCACTGCAGTTCCATTTGAACTATAAAAAAGACGTATTCGTTTTAAAAACCTAGTAAAGATATTGTTTCTAAAAACTCTAAATCTTTTTTTTAATTTCTAAAACTCATTGCCAATTTTGATTCATATGAAAGACAGAATAAAGCAGAACTTACTGAAAAGGTTTCTTTAATATTAATGAATTCATTAATTTATACTTTTTTTTCAAATTTATATCCTGATTTTGAATCTACCTCAACAGCTCAACAATTTTTCAAAGTAAGAGGAGATTTGGAAATCATCACAAAAGAGATTATCCCCAGGTACCTATTTTAAACAAAAATGCCAATAATAAGAACACTTGAAATTCGATTCTAGATCTGTATGCATCTCTCTAAAGAAGTTAGTGTATACCAATAATTTTCTTTGTTCACTAAATTTCTTTAGTTGCTTATTAGCACGTTATAGCCATATACAGTGCGGTTCTAAAGTGTCTCCTCCTTCCTTCCCACCCTCCCCCTTCTCTAGTGCTAACTTTTGATCGGTTCCAGTTTTGGGTCATTAATATGAAGTATTATATATTACATTCTTGAAGTAACATTTCTATTTAATTTCTATTTAATTTAATTTTAAGTCGGGTTAGTGGCTTGCGCACTTGCCTCGTAGTTCCTTTCTGAGTTTGGTTTTCTGTAGTTTTCCAAATTCCACGGCAAATGCGAAAAGGTAACATCGTAAGTCGGTCTACAGTCGCAGACGTAATAATAACTCATGGCCAACCCAATGCCCCCTGTAATTGGCGCAAGCTGTTGGGGGATGCTAAGGCATAGATTATTATTTCAAAAATTGACGACAGGGGGCGATATTGTATCAAAATTTTAAGTGGAAAGGGGGGTCGAGTGACACCTCATTTTAAAGGACTCACTGAGTATATTTTATTACATTTATAAATTAAGTACAGGCCTAGTAAGAGACACACATTTTAGAATTCGTAGCCACCCAAGACTTTTTGAATTTATGTTAAGCAGTTGACTGCACAAAACATAAAATGTTTAATAAAATAAAATTTTGTTCTATTACTATGTTCATATGGGTGGATAAAATGAAATTTTGGTATAATACCATACTCAGTAAGCCCTTTAAAATGAGTTATCATCCATTCTACTTACAATTTTAATACTATATTGCCCCCTGTCGTCAATCTTTGAAACTAAATAGAAATTTTACTTCAAGAATGTAGTGTATAATAGTTACAAGTAGTTATACAAAAGTTAGTAGGGGAGGGAGAGGAGAGCGGGGGGGGGGGAGACTTTAAAATCGCACTGTATAACATTTTTTTGAAAAAAATGACGAGAGAATAAATTATTCTAATATTTATAAGCATGTGTTAGCGACAAAATTGTCACTAACTTTTTTTTATTGAAAAAATTAAATTTGCGAATACCCCAGTGGTTTTCGAGGAACAAAAGCCTTTTAAGCTTCTTGATGGATAAATCATTATAAATTTGAATGATTTTTGACAAATTTCTTTGTCATCTCAAAAAATTTGAATGTCTGTCTGATCACCATAGTCTTTCAAAAGCTTCAAAGGTTTTCTGTTGAACTGTGAGAGATGGAAGTGACAACGTTCAGTACCTTGTTGTCAGTATAAGAACTTTTTGGACATCGTTTACAGTACGATTTCCTAACATTTTATAACTGTATATCATAGCAAAATAACTAATGAAGAAATTGATGATACGAATCTGGTTACAATTTCGATAATTGAATTTTTAAAGTGGCATTAACATTTCTTTGACTTGATTTCGATGAAGTATCACTACAAAACTCAAAATGAGTTTCAGATTTATGGTGATTGAATAAAAATAAGATTATAAAGACATATTTTATTTTAGGTACTACTGCAGTCATGCAACATTCTGCAAAAACGGTTACTACATACCGGAAATATGTCAACAAGACGATTGCGCTTTACTTTTGGCACCACATTTTAACGGCACCGAGTTCATAATTGATCAAATTGAACGTGAACATCTAAAAGTGAAAGTTTTATGGCTGGGAGATAATTTAAAAGCGGCGATGAATATGATAAACGCCACATATTTAGCGAACAACATCAACAAAAGTTTCGTCGTATTAAGTTGGAGTCCGAGCGAAATTATTTATCCGGAAGATGATTATATTAGCATAAATTTCCGACAGTGTAACCCTACAGATATAGCTGACCGCCCTTTAATCAGCATTAATGAAATGTGCCCTTACGAAATGTGGAGGATTGAAAAGTTAATGTGGAATAAATTAGAAGATCAAGCACGGGGAGTTTACGATACCGTTAATAAGATTCAATTTACTAAAAGTGATTACCAGAATCTCTTAGATATATATTACAAATTTGCTGGGAGGAGTTATGAAGAAATGGCTTGCAAATGGCTTAGAGAAAATCAAAATATGACGACCATATACTGGACGATTCCAACCGAAAGGACACCTGAAATTCATATCGGTGGTATATTTCCTATTCAAAGCGCAAGCTATAAAGGCACAGGGATAGTTCATGGTGCTAAAATGGCGATTGCTGCTGCTAACAAATTAATATTTACAAATTATAAATTAAGCATGTATGTCTTAGATGGACAGTGTAAACCTGAAAAAGTAATGAAAGCTTTCATAGATTATATAAAAGACGAAACTGCTTTACGAACGCTTGTTGGCGTATTAGGACCAGCCTGTTCGGAGACTGTTGAACCAATAGCTTCAGTTTCGAGATTATTTCGAACTTTAGTGATTTCGTATAGTGCGGAAGGTGCTAGTTTTGCTGATCGCGAGAAATATCCTTACTTCTTCCGAACTATCGGTTCAAATACTGAATTTATGTTTGTATATCTTGAGTTAATGAAACAGATGAATTGGAAAAGGGTAGCTGCTTTAACTGAGGATGGGCAGAAATACACTGAGTATCTATCGATGATGCAAAACATTCTAGCTGACAATGGAATTTCATTTATTGCTAATGTTAAATTCCCAAGGGAGAGGAAAATGTTACCAATGACAACAGTAAGTACTTTTAAAATACTATATGATATGATCACTAAAAATTACTTCTTTTCTTCAGTATTTGGAAACTTTAAAGAAAAAACGATCCAGGATTATTATAGCCGATATCAACGACGAAGCTGCCAGATCTGTAATGTGTGAAGCTCACAAACTGGAAATGACTATGAAACACGGATACGTATGGTTCCTACCATCTTGGTTGAACGAAACTTGGTACAATACTACTTATTACAATCAACGATTTAACGAGAGCATTGACTGTTCCATGAACGTAATGGTCAATGTAAGCAAGTGATGATCTTTTTCTAACATAAAGATTTATTTGACCTTTTTCTAATTTAGGCTATTAACGGGTATTTTTCGATATCCCACGCATTTTGGGCGCAAGACGACGCTGTAATGCAAGAAAATAAAACTGTAGCTGAATGGAAACAGAGTTACCGCGAAAAGGCGAGCAATATAACATCGGATTACGCAGGGTTTGCATATGACGCTGTTTGGACTTATGCCCTAGCTTTGGATAAATTAATAAAACATGATCCAGAAGCCTTAACGGATTTGCACAGTGAAAATGCGACGAAGTAGGTAGACAACATCATTTTTAAACCGCAATATAATTTTGTTCCTATCTCTTACAGAAAATTAGTCAAATACGTCCAAGAAACCGATTTCAACGGCGTTTCGGGAAGGATCAAATTTCGCGGAGGGCCATCACGTTTCTCAACAACAATTCATCTCACGCAATGGTACAATCATACCCGCACAGTTGTCGGTTGGTTTTATCCTAATGTCACTGACAATACAACAGAAATCTTAGGCGGAACTCTCCACCTGAACAAAACAAATATTCGTTGGACTGGTGGTCAGGTTCCTGATGATGGCCGCGAAGCCGAGGAAAGTTGCGCTTTGGCTGGGATAGCACGTGCTTTGGATATTGGCTGCGAGATGGCGATAGTTATATTGAACGTGACCATCTTCTGCTTTGTTATCCTTTTAATTATGATCCCAATTCTCTATTACAAGAAGAAGATTGATAATAGAATGACTAAGACGCAGAGATACATGCAACAATTAGGTATCGATCCTGATATGACCAGTTTGACAGATTTAGATAAATGGGAGATTCCTAGAGAACATGTTGTTATTAATCGGAAATTGGGACAAGGTGCTTTTGGAACGGTATACGGAGGTGAAGCTTTAATCGAGCCTGAAAATGGTTGGGTTGCCGTGGCTGTCAAAACTTTGAAAATGGGGTCAACTGCTGAAGAGAAGATAGATTTCTTAAGCGAAGCTGAGGCAATGAAGCGTTTTGATCATAAGAATATCGTTAGATTATTAGGACTGTGTACTAGGAGTGAACCAGTTTATACCATAATGGAGTTCATGTTGTACGGTGATTTAAAAACTTTCTTATTAGCTCGTAGACATTTGGTACGAACTAAAAGTGAAGAATACATGGAGGTGTCAAGTAAGAAGTTAACATCGATGGCTTTAGATGTAGCTAGAGCTTTAAGTTACTTGGCAGAAAAGAAATACGTCCATAGAGATGTAGCTTCGAGAAATTGCCTCGTCAATGCTTCGAGGGTGGTGAAGTTAGCCGATTTTGGTATGACAAGAGCTATGTATGAGAGCGATTATTATAGATTTAATAGAAAGGGCATGCTGCCTGTTAGATGGATGGCACCGGAAAGTCTGTCTCTTGGCGTGTTTTCCACAAGTTCGGATATTTGGAGTTACGGGGTTTTGTTATACGAGATTATTACATTTGGAAGTTTTCCATTCCAAGGGTTGAGTAATAATCAAGTATTGGAGTATGTGAAAACTGGACATATTCTCGATATACCCAGTGGAGTGAAACCACAACTGTAAGTATTTTGTTGAGATTTTATTATTGCTTGTTAATGATTAAATTTCTTTATCAGGGAAGTGTTCTTAAAATCCTGCTGGAATCAAGACAGCAAGAGACGTCCGAAAGCGACAGAAATCGTAGAGTTCCTAGCTAATAATCCGCAGCTAATATCACCTGTTATCGAAGGTCCAATAGCAGCTGTCGAAATGGAAGGTACCGACGACCTCGAAGTACATCTTCCTGGTGAATTTAGGAAGCAATCTTCGGTTACCAGCCGGCATTTCCCGAACGGTGACATCACCCGATCACAAACTCTTCATATCAGCGCGGACGCTGATATGATCCAATTAGAACACGTGTGTCCGAAAGAACCTTTATTAAAAGGTTCGGCGTCGTTCGGCGGTACGGCCGGTTACGTACATTTGCAATCTAGTCAACCGGACCTTTTAAGTGATAGTGACATTGATTATACTCAACATAATACTGCTAATGGTAGCATATACACTAAGTGCAATTAATAACACTAACAATGATTTCTGTCTGGGGAATAGGTTTGTGCAAAACGTATAAAAATTAATGTCGTCTTTTTCTAATTTATGCTTTAATACATTTTAACACGCGAGAGCTGGCAGCTATATCTAAAACAAATGTATAGTTCCTATAGATTGTACGATTGATTAAATAAAATGTATTGGAGCATCGTGTATATTATACGATTTATCTAAAGTGCCATGTGTTATATTTAATGGAAATATAATCCGATTCATATATAACGCAACAGACAATACACCGTGTGATTCAGAAGCAATACATCTGAATATAATAGTACCTGCACATTTTTTTTTACATTCTAGTTATTAAAATTTCTATGCAGGATATGTGTGCATAATATGATCGTTTGTCTTGGCTCGTATTTTAAAAGGTGTGACAAAATTAATAAAATTAAAGTTTACTAGATCAGACTCGATAAACAAAAGATATATTTTCGTATGTGCACAAGTTCAAACTAAAATAATTGTTAAGTATTAAACTGGTATCTTTAAAGGCTGTGATATGTAATTATATTCCATTGTATTTATTCACTTCATTTTACTTCCTGTCTTTCGAGTATATTGTTAATATAACGTGTAAATTGTTATTTGTAGTTGTAGTGTAACTAATGACGTTTAAGAATATGTATAGTATAGGACGAATTATAATGAAATACGCGTGTCTTTTCGAAAGTTTATGTCAATATTTTTACATTACTAAATTTTTTATAAATTTATGTATTTCAAGTTATCAATTAAGTATATTTAAAATCAAGAATACATGCTTGAGAAAGAGACGTGCAGCTAAATGGGAATTTTCCAATTATATTGATTTTGACAGCTTTAGCATTTATTCGGACGATATTGTTAGAATCTACGTCTCTATGCTTAATATTTAAGGAAAGTTGGGTACATAAGGAGAGTTGGATCTATAATTTTGGTGATGCTAACTTCCTATGTTTCTAAATCTTACTCTGCACATTAGGCGTTTACAGCTTCTATTACCTCTTTGTCGGAAGAACATTGTTGACGTTTTAAACTTTTTTTTTAGTTGAGGAGAGATATGAGATAGTTGGACGGAGCGAGATCTGGTGAATAAGGAGGTGTTAAGGGGTGAATAATTCAAATCCTAAATCGCGATTTGTATACAGGAGCATTGTCCTGCAAAAACAAAACACCTTTGAACTATTTTCAGCGTCTTCTCTCCATAATTTTTTCCCATAGAGTGGTGAGTAACGTCGAATAATAGTTCCCAGTTATTGTTCCACCCTTATCCAGAAAATCAATCATTATTACTCCATGGCATTCCTAAAAAACCGAAGCAAGAACTTTTACAGCAAATTCTTGAACACGAAACTTAGGTCTTAGTCTTAAAGGGTCGATGGCCGCAGTGGTTATGCGGCTGACTATCGTTGTGAGAGGTCGATAGACGCCGGGATTCAATTCTCTGGAGGGACGGTGACATTTTTTCAGAAAGTTTAATCCCGGATCGACTTGCCATTCGCTGTTGGGAGCAAAGTGATTAACAGCGCGGCATCATAAAAGGCGATATGATGCTGTCACAAAGCCAATTGAACACAACATACACACAAAAAACTACACCGCGAGAGTTGTAGTGATAACCAGACAAGCGATACAGCTTACGGAGTCAATGCAACTAAGCACCCACCACATTAAAAAAAAACTGCCTCAAATCTTCTACCCATTGATTCAACAAGACCTGCACACCGTTCTTGAGGAATACCTTGCCAGGCTATCACGACTTCTTCAAAAAGTTGATCCATATTGGCTATTCTCTTTTGCCTTATACTTCGCTTTACATCATTCCACAGATGTTCAATAGGGTTTGGGTCGGGTCTGCATGAAGGCCAGTCCAGAACTGTGATCGCGTTACGAGCAAACCAATCTTTTACTGACCGGGCAGCATATTTTGGGTTATTGTTATCCTGAAATTTCCAAACGACCGGTAGGGTCTCGTCTGCATACAAATAGCATAATTGTCTTTAAAATATTAATGTACAACTGCTGGTCCATAATTCCTTTAATACGGTGAATTGGACCAACTCCATGCCAGGAGAAACATCCCCAAATCATAATTGAACCACCTCCATGTTTCAATGTAATTTCTGTGAATGTGGGATCAATTTTTTTGCCTAGCGACCGTTGTTGTGTATAAACGATTTATCTTGGTTTTGTCCGACCAAAGTAACGCATCGAGTACAGATGTTCTACAGAGAATTCTTGGTATTATTTGTTTTTGAGCTGAAAGAATTACATATACAGGGCGTAAGAAATGAAATCAACCAAGTGTTTATTGTTTTGCATATCCTTCTTAATTATATGGCCACCACTGTACCATTAATCGTTCCCATTTATTTTCTGCCTTTAATAGCTTAATTTTGTTTTGTTTTTCCACTATTCGATCCAAACACCAACCACTATAGCAACCTGAAGTTTGAATTATTTTGCAAAGATTTATTACATTTTTGACTAGAACGAGGTAGGTCAAAGCAGGCAGTTAGCAGAGTCTGTGTTGTCTGCGCTTTGAGTGACTGATTTAGTTAAACATCTTTTGACCAACCTCTTTAGTTGACTGATTGTTTGTTAGTTTTTCTTGGTTTCAATTGAACCGCTGTTGAAATCTGATGAATTCACTTTATCCAGATATATAGTAGTCATCATTATATCGGGATGGTTACTGTCTGTCAAAATGTCAAGATTAGTAAAGAAAAAAGTTTGTCACGTGTAAGCTCATTTTGCAGAAAAATCAGGATGGTTGCTGATTGACGAATCATCAAGTTTGGTATGTTTTTAATAAGGGAGGTCAGAATGGTTACTGCTCAATAGAAGTGTCTTAGGCCTGTCTTGTGTCAAAGTATAGTTTGTTTCGTACATAAACAAACTCTTAGGGAATTCATTTCTACACCATTTTTCACTCCAAAACACTTAAGTATGCGCAAAAGATGATAAACACTAGAATCTTGACTTAAACATTTGCTGTAGTTGAGGTTCTTTTATTAACTGAATACATCCCATATTTTCTTCCATATTTCTTCTAAAAAAATATCTTTCATTACTACTTGTAAAGCACGTTCTATTAATGGAGAAAAATTGACCTTTGTAATTACTCTATCTTTTTCTGGCAGTCAGAAATAATCTTTCTTCATGCACATTTTATAGGTGAAAACAGAGACATCTGCTGGTTGTACAATATCCGTGATTCCTACCAATGCCAAAATAACACAAAAGTTAACGATCAAATGTTTCAGTTAGGAAATAGAATCTCCCATTCTAGGATTAATATTTCGTTTTCGTGTTTCAAATGTTTCTCTTCAGAATTCTAAATTTAATTAATTATTTATTTTAATTAATTAATTATTTTTGTTTTGGAAAAGCAGAAATTATGCATTATAAATAAGATCTAATTAATTAATAACAATTGATACAGGAAATACTCAAATTCTATTTTTTTGTGTTTAATTTTACTACAATTCGTCTCATACTATACAATGAAATATTAGGTACAATTAACACTGGGTTAAAAAGAAAAGTTTGATTTGCATTGATATAAAAATAAAAGAAGTGTTAATTTATCATTAATTTTTTGGAAATAAAATTTTATTTTGAGTGTTCACGAATGAATGTTAAATGAATTTAAACTAAGAAACAGGGTTTTGGCAATAATTTTGCCCAACTTATTTATATTTTATTGTATATATAAAACGACATATAACCTTATCTACATTCTAATTTACTTTCATATTTAATACATAACATTTTCGAATATTTTATACCATTTTCATAGCATTTATATTATCGTTTCATCTATTTAAAGAAAAAGAAGCTAAACCACAAAAAAAAATCGATATAAACATTTACGTTCATGGCGTTTATTGGTTGTTTAAGATGTAGGCGATTTTCTCTAAATGAAAACAAATCATAGTACCTAATAAATTTTTGAGATTAATTGCGGATACCGATTCAGACCTCTGTTTCTCGTTTTCGAAAATCGCCTCCATATTATATTTTACGTCAATTTTTGTTTTATAAGCGGAAGAGACTGATATTTTTTATACCTAAGAGTTACAGTAATATTTGTATAAATATATTTTTTTGAGATAGATGTTATTTAAAACGAAAACATAGAAAAAGTAAAAACCGAACCGTGATAATAACAACATAATAATATTTTAAGTCTAGTCAGATGGGCAGTCCTTTACATGTTAGATTTTATATTAAACGTTTAGACTTAAGTTTTTATTAAGGATAAAATCCTTTTTTATATATTATGTATGTTGTATCTTTTACCTAACGTTATCAGTACTATGTCATCTATGTTAGATTGTGTTTAAAACATTTCTGTTACGTAAGTAAAAATATTACTGAAAAATATTTGTAAATATTATATATTTTGTTCGAAATAAAATGTGTATGTACTCTATTTAATTTATTGATTTCATAATACCCTTATATACTATACTATCTTGATTACACTTACAAAACGTAAAAACGTTGCGTAAATCAGGATAACGTTGATATGGCTGACATTAGTTCAAGTTGATATACCCGATACATTTTACCATCAGAATAATAATCATTTTATAGCCTTCAAATTAGTATGGGATGGGTATAGCGGGCAATGTAACTGCAGACCAGTTAGCGAGAGAAGGTTCCCAAATGAAATTTACCGCGCAAATGCCAGGTCTAGATATTAGGTTTGAGTAAAATGACATCAAGGTGGGAATAACAGGCCGAAGTGGAAGGAATAACTAAAGACTGCCCTGCCTTGATAGTAATCAATCAATCAATCAGAATAATCAATATGCATGGATTTCTCTTTCCCATATACAAAATAAAACGGAGCTTAAGGTAATAACAAATATGACTAATTTTACAATATTTTCAAAGAACTGGATAAAATTAATTGAATACGTTTGATAAAAGCAATTTAAAAGAACTTAGCTTGGTTGTGACTGAATGTGTTAAGCAAATCAAACATGTAATGAGACATAAAAGTAGAATCGGTAAGAAAAACATGAATTTTGCAAACTAAACGAAAACTGAATCAAAAAAGTAAATCAAAAATCAATTAAAAAAAGTAGATAAATTAAAATCAAAACAAGAGAGGTTACCAAGCATTCTCAAAAAAAAAAACATCACTAAGACCCTAATACTAACTCATCCAAGTTTAGAAACGATCTATTGTACTAAAATGGCAATTTAATTACTTACTGAAAAGTTCGTCAAACCAGCACCCTTTTTATTTGAAGCACAGCCTCTATTAACTAAATGAAAATTGTTCGGTGACAAATGCTTAGTTTTGAATTGAAAAGATCCATGTTGTAAGGTGAAGTATAAAATGTAGAATAAAAATAATCCTCTATTGCTTACAAAATATTTAATTTACTCCAGATAGATGTTTCGGCAATTAGCCATCATCAGTCTAAAATCTACAAATTATAATATTACAGAAAATTTTTTAAACTAAAATAACTATGATTAAAGTACTTACAGTCAAATAGAAACCAAAATGTACATGTTTTTAGTAGTAGTAGTAGTTTTTAGTTATTTTAGTTTAAAAATTTTTCTGTAATATTATAATTTGTAGATTCTAGACTGATGATAATTGCCGAAACATGTATCTGGAGTAAATTAAATATTTTTTAAGCAATAGAGGATTATTTTTATTCTACATTTTAAATTCTTATTTCATTTGAAAAATAAATAAATCAATAAAGCATTGTTCAGTCTGTGTACTTACATTTAAATTTACCAGTCTAATACTTACTTAGCTTCCCTAATTGCTGTGACGACTGTAAAACGAAGAACCGTTGCCAAAGCAACGAATACAAGTGAGAACCATAAAATTCAACATGACCGATGTAATATTAATATACATACAGGGTGAGGCATTAGTACGTCAAAGCCCAATATATCAATTAATATTAAAGATATCACAAAACGTTATGTACAAAAATCATAGGCAGTCTTAAGCTAGATATTTTAAAATTATTTTCATATATACAGGATGTTTCATATTGCCAGGGTGAACCAAACATACATTTTCTTAAATGGGACACACTATATATTATTTCAAATTTAGATTAAGTATATCTTCCTCAATCCTTCGATATAAGGTTTCATTGAGTCATACCGATTATTTCAGAAGTTATGGTCAATTTTGTCTGAAAATCATTGCGTGTTCAACGTCCTGTATATTCCACACGAAACAACTTGAAATCCTTTTGTACTGGAATGACGTTTTTATATTATTACAGTTTCATAGCGAAGTGATATTTTGCCAATATTGCGAAAACTGTGCACAGGGCGATTCAAAACGCAAATGCATTATTTTCTCATCTTATTTAAATGGAACACCCTGTATTTTATATTACGAAAGGAAAGGACACTGTATGCTCTTTCATTTTTATTAACCACTCCCTGTGCCTACAATCGTTAATTTCTGAGATATTTAATCTTTTCTTAATGAAAGGTGAGCTTTTTTAAAATAATTGCAAGATGTCAAATAAGCCATGAAAAAAGGCCAATAAATCATAAATTGAAATCACAATGAATGTTCAAAATGTCCAGAAAAAAGATCAAACAACGTTGTAGCCGTTCTTCGACTAATCGATTTGTACTTCTTAACATTTCATGCTAGTCAAATTTTGCTTCGATGCAGCAAGATATACGAGGGAGCGTTTTTATATTCGCGGAATGGGGGATAAGGGGTGGAAATAAAAAAACCAAATTATTTTTCTTTTTCAATATATTCACCTGCAAGACGGATACATTTTTCACATCTTTCAATTACCCCGCAGCTCTTTTTTCATTTTCGGAAACAGGTAATAATCACTCGGGGCCAGGTCTGGGCTGTAGGGTGGGTGATTCACAATTTCGAAGCCCACCTTATGCAGGGCAGCTAACGCAACGCGGCTCTTGTGGACGAGCGCGTTGTCGTGCAAAAGTAGCACACCTTTCGTCAATTTTCCCCGTCTTTTCTCTTTATTGGCTTCTTTTAGTCGCTCTAATATTGAAGCGTAATATTCTCCGGTTATAGAAACACCTTTATCTTTATAATCAATCAACAATATTCCTTCCGAGTCGAAAAATACCGTTGCCATGAGTTTCCCAGCTGATTGTGACACTTTAAATTTCTTGGGAGGTGCTGTGCCCTTTTTATGCCACTGCATAGAGTCTTGTTTGGACTCAGGTTCATAATGATGAACCCAAGTTTCGTCTCCAGTAACAATTCGACTCAATACACCATCCTTGTCTTCATTGCAGAGGTCCAAAAATGCACGCGAACACTCTACGCGCTGTTGTTTTTGCGGCGGCGTGAGCATTCTCGGCACCCATCTTGCGCTGACCTTAGACATGCCGAGATGATCGTGTAGGATTTAAAAAATTGTTGTATCGGATACTCCAATCATTTCTGCGAGTTGTTTCTTCTTTAGTCGAGCATCTTCGAGTACAATTTTTTCAACTTTTTGGATAAGTGCTGGCGTGGTCACCTCAATGCTCCTGCCCGGCCTCGGGTCGTCTTCAAGGGATTCCCTTCCTTGTTTAAATAAACTATGCCACTTGTACACCATGGTTTTTCCTGGACAAGAGTCGCCGTAAACCAATGACATCATTCATTATGGTCGCGACTGATTTTCCTTGCCTGGTAAGGAACTTTATAACGACACGATATTCGATTTTTTCCATATTTCACTTTTCACTCCTGATTATGTTACTTGGTTGACGATAGCTCAAGCTAACTGTCTAATAACAATGAAACTTCGTATTTATACTAATTATGAGTCGCTGCACAGGCGACGCCCCCAATGCGCCTAATCACCCCCCTACAACCCGCTCATTCCGCGAATATAAAAACCCTCCCTCGTACCTTAGTGCGAGTTGTATCTTTACAGCTCTTATGTTCGTTAGATTCTCTCTCTTTGCTTTTGCTGACACTCAGATTCTGTCCGGGCATTTAGTAGTAGGATTTTTCCAGTTTAGCTTTGATTAGTTAGTTTGCTTAATTCCCCTGATAGATTCAATTAGATTTTTTTCTCCATCTAACAGTGATATCTACCCCAGATGAACGCTAATTACAAGTCAAATTTTGATTTGATGCAGCAAGATATATCTTAGTACCTCTACAGCTCTTATGTTCCTCAGTTTCTCTCTTTTTGCTTGACACTCAGACTTTGTCTGGGTGGGTGCTCTAATGGCATAGTTCCACTGACACCATATACCCTCCAAAGGGTCTATCAACCAATTGGAGAGGTTAACGTTCATTAGTGTCTCGACGGATAAATTTCAATCTGATATATCTTCTTTGAATTAATTAACAGCCATAAGATGCTAAAAAAGCATTCATATTGGAACTGTGCTCATTGTTGTTGGTGTGATATGTGTCACAAATTGCCAGCATTGTATGTATCCCTACTTTAAATTATTTTCTTCTGCGTAATTGTACAGAGAGGGTAGGTACAGAGAGAGAAGTGTCAAACGGACTATCGTAGAACGTAGGTGAGACTAAAGCCAGAACTATTCTCCAATGGCTCAGGAAAATAATTTCCATAAGGCTGTACAACACCAACAAATTTGATGTTAAATTTACGAACAATAAATATCATATTTTTTTTGCTTCTTAAAAATTTTATTTGTTTGATACTTGACATACTTTTCATATACCTATTGTTTCCTTGAAATAAATGTTATTTAAATGTTTGTGTGTTTTTTTTTCTGTTACAATAATATATTAGAATTATTTCTTCAATACTAAATTAGAAAAAAGTGTTATAGGAAAGTCAGATTAACATTAGACAAAAATAGTTACCTAAATCGGATTTGTATAAATTAATAAGAAAGCTTTTTTAAATTTTTTTATTTATTTCAACATCAATTTACAACATAATATACATAAATATATGTATATAGATATATTTATTCATCATTTCATGTAAATAGAGAACCAAAATATTTTTTATGTAAATGGCAAATCAAGTTTAGGGAAAAATCATCTGAAGAACTGGTGACTGTAATGGAATTTATGAATTAAATGTCATCTATAACATTTTCTTCCTTTTTCTTTCTATATGAGCAGCAATGTTAGCTTCTAAAATTGCTTGTAAAATTGTACTCTTTAATTTAAATTGTATTTCTTCCACGTCCTTTAACTGTCTCAATTCACTAGCTACATTTTCTCCGAATATTGTATATTTATCTTTTAGTTTTTCTGACGAATTTAAAATGTCAATACACCGATTAATATCTGCTTGGTTTCGGTGATCAGTACCGGTTCCTCGATTCATTCTTTTTCTTTTTTTGTTTTAAAAAGAGATGTCGACTGTGAATTATAAGACTGCTTAGAACATAACGATGACGAACTCGATAATGACACTACTTCATCACGAATATCGCAATATTCATAATCCACATTAGCATCTGCATCGTATTCTTTACATGGTTTTTTATCTACTTCGGTATCATAGAAATAATCAGCTTGAACTGTCGTATCCTGGAAATATAATTCTATTAATTTACGCAGATTTGTTTTCATAATTAATATGAATTTTCAATATTTTAATTTTTATATAGCAATGCATCAAAACACATTAATAGTAACAGATACATATTTTATAAATACAGTAAAAGCTCTTTCAACCGCGTAGCGAAGGTTCTTTAAGATGTATAAAAATACATAAACATAAATACATAATAAGAATGACATATATTAAAAATTTTGAAACTTAAATTTCAGAACGACTATGTATGCATAGATGTTTATTCACGCATTTTTGCATATGCAATATAAAAAATTTAAAACTAAGGAATGTGTGTTTATATGTACCTAAATTTCACACACGTAAACAACGAAGCCGACTCAATACTAATTACGTCTTCAAATTTGTTTTCGTCCAATATCTCTACACCTTCGTTAGAAAGTTTGTTTGACATATCGATTGTTTCGTTTTCGATTATCAAATTTTCATCAATTTAAACGAAAGCGTTTAAATTAGTAAGACAGATCATCTTCTGCTTCAAAATGTTGATCACATTTTTCCACATTATGCTTCTCAAGTACAGTTTATGGGTTTATGTCCTGCTGAATCAAAGGCCTCATAGCAAGCCTGCAGGCTATCTGCCTTGCTTGTCTCTCCTGCCTCGCTCTCTCGTCAGATTTCTTGCATTTCATTATGTCAATAACCATTTCATGAATGTGCTTCCAGTTCACAGTGGTCTCTATCATTATTTGTACAATGGTGTCCGGCGTTAGTATATGTTCCACTTTTATATGGGTGGCTATTCAATCCTCCTCCTATCTCGGGCACTCAAAGATGGTGTGCTTCGCTGGGTCCTCCTTGACCACAGTAAATACATTCGTCGGTGTTGTCCTTATTTATACTTTGGCGAAAGATCTATATACGCCATGCGCAGTTAGGGCCTGTGTAATATAATAATCTAATCGCCTCTGCTCACAATTTATCCATGGCTTCAGTTTATCCATGCGTTCGTTGTCCCATTTTGTCTGCCAGGTCTTCAGTGTAGTGTTTCTTGCTTGAACTTTTACCTCTTGCAACTCGTCGTTTCTGTTTCATGTAGATAGCTTCTTTTCTGGACCATTAAATCTATGAACACAGTTTGCCCATCACTTTCAAACTGGAGCCCCATATAGGATCATGTTATGCACTGCGCTGCACAATCGGTATCAATCTCGTTAGTCTGGCAAGCTTCTCTTCGACCTTGGTGGTGACTGCCCCCACATGCTGTCCAAAATGCAGTTTGTCGTCGATGATGATTCCCAGATAAACTATAGCCCGGCTGGAGTAATTTGTACATCATCCAATTTAAAGGCGACATGTTCCCTTCCTCGGCTTCCTTTCACAACTACAGCTTCCGTTTTTTCTGATGCGAGAATTATCTCGTGTTTTGTAGCCCACATGCTGATTTGTGCAAGACACGTGTTTGCATTTTCCATTAGGATGTACTCGTTTTCCGCTCCAACCACCAGCGCCAGGTTATCTGCATAGCAATTGAAACAACATTCCGGGTCAACTACAAGCAGAGTACGTCATCGTACAATATATTCCACAGCGTTGGGCCAAGTATTGATCCCTGCGGAACACCCACATTGGTCGCCAGATTTTGCCATTATCCAGCATTATTTTCCGGTTGGTAACGTAGCTTATTATAAGTCTAATAAGGTAATCAGAGATCTTCCTCCCCGCAGCTTCTCTATAATTAGATTGTGGTTTACCAGTTTAAACGTGTTCCTTATATAGGTGGTTATAAGTACGCACCATCTGCAATTGTATTCTTGTACTGTTTCTATTACTGTTTGCACAGCGTATATCGTAAATCCCCCCCACCGCCAGATGTTGTCATCTAGTTCTTGACGTAAGTCCTTCCGACATTTTTTTTTACCTGGTTCTCTCTTGGCTGTCTTATATTTTTCCCTTTATTCCTCAATTGCCTGACCGTTTGTCCCATTTTTTGTTTTATGCTTTGGTTACCCTGGTTAATCGTATCCTAAGTTTGTGGCAGGTATTCCTTGTTTCTTCTATGCTGTCGTTCCACCAGTAAGGGATAATGCTGTTTTCACGCTGGCTTCTAGTGCAGTCAGCAGCGCAGTAGTGTTTGGTCGCAAAAATATGATTTTAATGTTTCTTAATTTCTATTTAATTTCCGGCTATTTTTCTATCAAACTCATTGCATCCTCACAGCAATCATTCCATCATTATCTGTGCGATCATCTTCCAAATACAGGTAACAATTTTATGTCTACTTTTTTAAATGTTCGCGGTCTTGCTGATTCACCAATACCCAATAACTGCTCTTTTTCACCTGATACGCTCACACAATTCAAGATTATAAGTGGCTCTTTTGATATTTTGTCTCCGCTTCATTTCTATGATTTACGAGCTAATGTTCAACTTTCCAAAAATTGGTTAAGATCTTCTGCAATAATAAATAGTTGCTCAACTTGTGTTCTTCTAATTTTAAATCGTTCAGCCAATGCCTCTACATACACTAAAACTTTATTTTTCAGATGTGTTGATGATTTCAATTTTCTCCTTCAATGTTAAAAAAAATTCACTCATCGTGTACATATAAACTGTACACTGCGTATTAATTATATAGAGCCTCTGTTTTTCTACGGTTGGAACTGCTGTTCTTTTAGCCCTTTTTTCTCTCTTGGATGCGTGGTACGATGCCACGTGAGGTAATTGGTGATATTGTCCTCCTATACGTATGGTTCGGTTGCTGCCGGGGCTACTGTGCCGCATCTTGTTATGACTCGCGGAGGAGGTCTGTCCGGATCCAACTCTGTTAGGTGTTGTATTAACAAGTTCTCCAACAGAGACGCCCTCTCTAATCCTATGGAACGCCTGCACAAATGGATGGACCGAGAACTCTTCAAACATCTATCCTACCTTGAAAAGGTCCTACCGGATAGGTAAAAATAGGCCGAGTATAATTAGACGAAAGGAGCGGGTCTTTGTCAATCGGGGGAGGGCTTCCGGAGCGAATAACGACATCGGCCCGCTTCCAGAAGACGGACGAAAACGTTCTCAGACTCAGAATGGCCCCAAGCAAGACAACTAGGACATCGATGGCACTTTCTGGCAATCGCTTCAACGCTGTTAGCAATGCTATCGGCTCCTAGAGCCTTACCCTTCTTACAGACACTGATATAACGTTGCACTTCTTTTCGGTCCACAGCAGCGGATCACCGTGCTCAACAAGTATGTTTTGGATTGCGAGGCCAACCTCACGGTGTAGAGGGCCGTATTGAGGTTAGCCCTCGACTCCCTCGAAATTTTTTCCAGGTGTTCTAAGAAAACCCGAACTCTATCCTCCGTAGAGTACACCACACCACTCGCGCCCTGAAGTGGGCGTCTTACTTTTGGGGCATTCTTCCTTTTCAAGGCTTTTGACAGCCAGCAGAGAGAGCCATCACCCGGCACAACGAATGAAACTGATTGCCACTGATTGTCCTGTTTGTACGTCCTAAGTTCTACTTTTAGTCTAGCTGCCGGACTAAGGGTCTGTTGAGCCCTTTTCCTCGCCCGGCGCTTTGACCGCAAGAGCGCCCTAAGTTCCACTGGTAGCTAGTTATCCGACTTTGGCACAGAACGCCTTGTAGACGCACGTATTGCGTTAGATACGCGTATTAATTACAAGTATAAATGAAAAATGGCGGCTGAAAATAAAATGCTTAATTCCGGATTTTACCCAACAATGTTGTACTATTGTGCACATCTGAAGAAGGCACCGCGTCCACCAAAGAAGGGCTTACTTCTGTCCACATCCATTCTATAAAACATTCACGAGAGCTTACTTTATTAAGCAAATTATATGAAGTTATTTTGTCGCCACAAAAATGTTCGTTTAAGAGAGACATCCGATAGGAGAGTTTTTACTGTATACTTAGATAAAAAAAAAAGTGTAATCAATAATTTAGTTGATCACACTATTAAATTAGCACATTCTGATTCTAGAAAAGAGAATTTAAGCAAATTTATTGTTACTCAAAAGACTAATCAAACTAAGCAATATTTAAAGAAACGGCTTTGTAAGAAAAATAATTATAAAAAAATTGAAACCATGAAATAATATACAGGGCATCTCCCGGTGGCCAAAAGTACTTAAAATTTGAAATTATGTAAAATTCATTGTTCTCTCCATACTTAAAAAAAATCGGGTGTTTTAGCACTTTCAGCTATCCCGAAAGTCATCATAAACTTTGCAAATTTAAATAAAACACCCGATATATTTTGGCATTTCTGGATTGCAGTAATAATACTGAATATGTTTTTTATTAAAGCATTATTACACTTACCGTTTCTTCTTTTGACATAAAGATTAAAATTTAGACTGTTAAATGATATTTTGGAAAAGACCTATAACTTCTATTGAGAATGCAATACAAAAGTTAACACAAAGTAAAAATAACCTGTATATATTATGCAACAGTTTTATTATAATTTATGATAGACGTAATTAACTCACCATGCAATCAATTGTCTCTGTTTTTAAATTGTGTTGGAACATAAATTTCAATGGTTGATAAAATTCCCATTTAGTATTATAGCGAACAGTTGAACCATCTCTACTTTTATACTTTTTCATTTTCGACCGCTCACTTGTGTATTGCGTTCGCAAGCAATGAATTTTCTTTTTCACTTCATCCACTGACACTTGTAATTCTTCCGCAATGGCGCGTAACGTATCTTCTCTTTTATTTCTATCTCGATATTCCGTCGAATAAACGTTCCATAAACACTGATTCTCTTCTATTAGTCCGATAAGACGTAAGATATCTTCCGATTTCCATTTATTTCTAATTTCTATTATTTATTGTTATTATTTATTATTATTATTTATTAATCCTTCACAAATATTTCATACGTAGTGTTGCCAATCAAAGTTGCACTGTCGAAGTGGCGCTAGTTTATTTCCCAACGTGTTGGACGAATATAATATTGCGCAATATATTCGTCGCAATACACACGCGGTTATTTTGAAATGTGGCGACAATAATTAAAAAATTGCGCAACATTTTCTTGTTACTCCGTTGACATGTTGCAATATAAGCAAAATTATGCCACATATTTAAGTTGCGCAATACGAAGTATAATTAAATTTTAAATACATTTTTGCAGATATTTATAGTTAAGAGGTAGCGTCCTCTATGAATTAATAGTTCAAGCGAAAAATCCTTTCCTCTATTATCGAGAACTCTACTTTACCATACGCTGACAGTTATGTCAAAACGCCTAATACCTAAGAGATGTCGCTATTAAATAGAAATAAATTTAAATTAATTATTGAAGTAAATTTAAAAGTTACTTAAATGCTGTATATATTACAATTTTCCGCAATCGTATATGTGTGCGGGAGATATTTTATATTCCACATTAATTAAAATGTACAAGAAGAAATTTTTTGACATAACAAAACCGGGCACTGAAATCGCAATAAACGAATAGCAATATAATAATTGATCCAAGGCATGTGCGATGCGATCTGCGCACGGACAAATATTGTCTTTTGTAGGTACCTAATTTAGTTGTATATAATTATTATTATGACGGGTGTATGTATTTTTTTCTATTAGTTTAGTTTAGTGATCGTTGTGTTTTGATGTTAAGTGGAACGTTACCGTTCAACGTTCATCGATTATCAACTCGTGCCTTGTAATTTAAGGGATGCCGGACGATAAGGTTTGTTGATTTCTACTCATCTAATTAACGATTATATTCAAAATTTGGATATTAATTTGTAATTCTTTGCGATTCAAAGTGGGTCATCATTTGATTGTATTAATTTCATTTAAGAGTTTAACAATTAACAATATTTTATTCTAAGCTTTTTTATCTCCAAGAATATTTTCCTTAACCATATCATAACACCTAAATTAACAACACAGTTAGTTTTTGTAAAATCTGCATTATTTCCTAAATATGTTTATTAAATTCTGTCCATTTCAAATTGTGGTAACTACGAACTGCTATTACTTTTTCTGAATAAACAAGAGAAATACATAACCTAACTTTCATGATGAAAATGCATTACATTTCCAATGAAACGTCACTTCTATTTGATGCTTTTGCTAAATCAATTGAACAGATTTTATCAACGCAACTAAATTTTAACAGTTATTTTATGAACTCTTTTTTCAAATGTTGTGAGCAATCTGTTTATAAACACTACAATTTTAACATGAAACGAATTTGTCAATCCATTGACGGCAAGTCTGCATTTTGATTCATATAATAAGACTTTATCTTTCCTACATATGGTACTGTACTAATTGCAAGTTGGTCATGATATAGTTTTTAATTAATGCAATTTTTGTAAAATCTCTCTAGTTACACTTACCAATGTTTTGTATGCACCCCAGATTGGAGGAAATCTACCATCAATTAGCAAGCAAAAAATGTAAGGTGAGATTATGTGGCCGAATTACTAGATAGTAAAAGCAGATGCATATTGACAGTCTTTACAAAGCATTACCTCGTTATGTTTAATTTCGAAGTTGGATGGGAATTAACTGGCTTTTTTCAATTTTTTTATACATTTTTTTAAGTTTTTACAAAAATGATTTTGTGGTCAAAGGACGGTAAATCCTATTCTGCAACAAAAATTACGATTTTGAAGATATTGTTCTAACCAATCTTTTTCGATACTTTGAAAAAGTAAGAGGGGAGCAAACATGGTCAAACAATGATGAAACGTGTCCTAAGAACAACATTTGAATTTTTGGGATATCTAGTACCGGATCCTAGCGCCTATAGTTTAAACAAAAGGTGGTCAATTGAAATCGTTGATGGTCAATGCTTTCCATTATTTTTGGAGTCTTTTTGGCAGGTTTTTGTGACATTTGGTACAGGACACCTAAATATCACCAAAAAACTTCGACAACAGAAAGGATTGACCGTTTATCGACCACAATTCACCATCAGCAATTTCAAGTGGCCACCTTTCCGAATTCAGTTTCAAATATCCCAAAAATTGAAATTTCAGAATTTTTTTTATTAGACACAATTGAGTATCGTTTAATTATGTTTAACTTTTTGTATCGACAAAAAAATAATATTTTTGCAAAAACAACTGAACTCAACAAATTGAAGGCAGTTAATTTCCACGCGGTCTTAACGTTACATATGTAATAACATAACCTACAAAAACTCTGGGAAGTAGTCACACGTTGAAAGAATTCGTTGTTTCGTGTCACTGCAGTACAAAAAATTGATAATCATTGTTTGAATCCCATCATTATAGCTTATATGTATTATTATATTAATGTTTGCAAATCAATCCTACTCTGTTGAGGCTACACGCAATTGAAGTTATCAATGATGAAGCTACGATTGGACATGTTTTCTATTCATATGAATATCAAATTTAAAGATTAGACATAGCAACGAGTTCTAATACTTTGAGCGTTTGATCACCTCTAAAAATCTTTGAATAATATGAATAACATTTTGGACTCTGTTATGCCAAAGAAGACCAGATAGGTAGTGAAATGATGATTTTGCTTTTTTGTTTTAACACTTTCAGAGTTTGACGTCTCTGAGAATCCTTGTTAGATGGAAGTTAAAACTCTTAGAACTCTAGAAATTATCTGGTTTTGTTTCTTCTTTTTTTTGTTAGTTTTTACAAAAATCATTTTGTAATCAAACATGGTTAAACGCTGGCACAACTGGAAAAAACTTCTTTCTATTTTGATTAAATAAGAGTTAGTCAAAATGGTCAATGATGATGGTCAATCGTGATTTATTAACAAAATTTCTGAATTTCAATTTTGGGATATCCATCAGTTGTAGCCAAAACGAAATGTAGTAAATTGATATCGCTGACGGCCATTAGTGGTCTCTCTCTATTGTCTATCTGAGCATTGCGTTCTGATCTATATAAATTACTTTTACCTACCAGATAAGGCATCAGCAAGAAAAACAAAAGAAATTTCATACATTATTGACAAAAAAGTTGGGGAAAAATTTAATTTAATTAAAATAATGGCGACAGTTGTATGGCATTGGGTTAAAGTGCAAAAACTATTTTCAATGAAAAAACAACATCTTTGCCTTTTCATAAAAAAATAAATAACAAAATTAAAATCCGTTGCCAGTGGACAGTTAGTAGGTATGCAGAAATGGTAAAGAATGCTTTTGGAAGACAAACTAAAAAAAGAGATGAGATTAAATCGAGGAAAGAACTAGATTGGGAATGATTTTGAGGAAGAATGACATCCAAATCTAGTATATAACATTTTATACGTCTCAGCAAAATTATGTGACAGAAAGAAAAAATCTGGACTCGGTTCCTTTAAATTTAAATGTGTAAATGGCGATAAATATAATTGCTTTTTCTTCGTTAGCGATGTTCGAATAAATTTTTAGAGTGTTGTGTATTGAGATGACATACTGGACTCAATTTTCCACCATGTATGGTGCAGAAAGAAGGTTTGAAAGAGGTATAACTTTTGATGCTTGTTCTACATGTTGTTTGAATTATAGAATTACACATCTTCTTACATTATATATTGTGTATTCAGGGAGTGTAACACTGATTGTTTACGTACATAAATCCTTACAAGTTTCAAATTTGATAAAAGGTTAGTACGTTAATACTTTTTTTAAATCAAACTTATTGGGAAATCTTATATTTTTCAATATCCCTAAACAAACCTCATTTTCTTTCAGACAATTTATACGAAAATAAAGCATTCTCTCGTTCAATTTAATGTTAATTGAAAATAAACAGGAGTTCACGTTTAAGTGTATTCCAATAGCCTTTACGCCCGATTGGATGCTGAAACAAAGAGAATAGAAAAGAAGAAAGTACCTTCTCTTCTTAGGAGCTGATTTTCTGTGCGATATTTACCAAGTACTTCGTGATGTACCTATACAGTATATTCGCATTGAAGATATATAATACACAGTTTTCATCTTCGTATAAAATACGGTGACGCTGGTGACGTCTCAAAATATTCCATTTTCGAAGACCTCGCTGTAATAGTTGAAAGGCGCAACCTCTATTTTTGCGATCCCGGCGTATAGAATTGATCTGCTTGTTTAGCATTTTATTCGGATACGATTCCTATCCGTAAAATATTGATGGCACACAGAAATGTGGAAATATTTAAACACTAATAGTTACTGGAAACAATTGTAAAAAATTATTCAATTGAGAAATAAAACAAAATGCAATAAAAAGCAATGATTAGTTTAATTGATTAACATAAGTGTGTTAAAATATAACACGCACAAGACAAATCAAATTATCTGACCACTTTGTTTTCAATCTTTGATAGCTTAAAAAAACTTGGGAACAGAAACACAACGTTTACATTAGTACAATTTTCTTAGCAAAGGAGTAAAGATCTTCAAATTCAAAAGAACAACGCTTAGTCCTAATGAGCGTTCAGCTTACTATGTTGCTAATTTGGTTTCTTTTTATGAACTTCAGTAATTGTGCTAAATTTCACTCTAAAATATATTTTTTCTAAATCAGTCTAGGAGACCGGGGTTGGTTGCAACAGGAGTTGGTTGTGACAGGGGTTGGTTGTGACCGACGGTTTTGCTTTTTGGGCATTCATTGACTGCATCCAGCAGAAGCCAACAGCTGAGAGAGACTACGTAGCACTCTACTGTGACTGGTTAAAACTTAAATTTTGACCCATCATAGCACAGTGCTACGTAGCCGCTCTCAACTGTTGGTTTCTGCTGCATGCGGTCATTATGATTGTTAACGTATCACATGATAGCTGTAAAGAATAATGTAGCTATCGATAACAATTAGACCAAAGAAGAAATGATCTCTCGAATCGAATTTTGTTAAGCGACATCAAACATTATCCGTCAGCACTCATGAATTAATTAGTTCTGTAACGTCCGCTGAAAGTGTCTAGTAACATTTTGTTTAACTGTTAGTGCTAGCAAAACTCCAAGAAAAAAACTAGAGAGACTATTTTTTAACACCGCCGGCCCTCCAGGATGGATTGGATCCGCCAATCAGTAAGATTGAATGGTGTGGATCTTATGAAACACAGGATAATCATGACTTTCATTCTCTACTAAAAGATGTTACCTTTTGCAAAGAAAATGGAGTTGTGGTAAGACACCAACCATTGGATCGGTTGGTTTATGGACCTCTAAAGAAGTATATTAATAGTGAAAGTGCAGTCGTCCAGGGAAAAACCAAGTCGGATAGCTTCCTCTGGTTTTGCCACAGCTGGAATTTTTCCCTTCAATGAACATATCAAGCGAGCCACAAAATTTTTATCCTAGGTAGGCCATGAATGAGTGAGAGTCACCTCTGAGCTTAGAAAATTGATATTAATCTCCGAAGTTTCATTCATATATTATGTATATTGTCGAAGCACAAGAAAAGTGACACATCTCAAAAATCCCCCTTTTTGAGTTAAATAGCATAAAATGTTCATAAAAAGATCGACTTTTATCAGGAAAAACAACATAACGATGGTTCAAAAAGTACTCGATAGTAGTATACTAAAAAATGCTTATTCTATAGCTTCAAACAGTATTTTAATTATCAGTGCATTTTTAATTTGGCTACAGAATCGGTATTACTTAAAAAGTTTCGATAAAGTTTGGTAAAGGCTCGTTTTGAAGGGTGGTGAATCCATTGGCGTGCACAGATTTTTTCAAAAAAAATCGCTAATATGATTTCTTAAAATTTTACTCCTAAAAGCTGACGTAGCAAGCCTTGCATTTTATAGGAATGTAGCGCTTTTTGTTCCAAGAATACAGTTCAGCAAGCTCTACAATTAAAAAAGTCCGGTTAAAATCGTACAATAAATAAAGATAACAAATGGGTCACACTGTATGTAAAAATTGTCATAACCAATATCAGTTTTTTTCTACGTTCCTATATAAGAAGAAGGAAATGTACAAAATCACCCAACCAAACCTATAAAATGTCAACTGAAACGTTTCAAATTCAAAAACTGAATTTGATTACCGCAAAACACGGGTTACTTTGGCTCACTGTTAATATTTTCAATAAAACAAGGCTTATTTCTATAGTGTTCTGCCTACTTAATCCTTGCTAAAGACACTATAATAGATAAATTATCAATTTTTAGAAATAATTCGAACAATAACATCTTGAAATTTACAACAATGTTTTCCACGCGAGTGGTGTTACTTTGGCACAGATTATATTTTACCTATTTATAGTATTATAAATATAATTGGGCTAAAGAAGGAGACAGATAAGGTATAATAATGATACATTATACTTAGAAACATTCAGTTTTATTAAATTTTATGATACAAAATCACAATTATCAAACAATAGACACTAACGATGAAATTCAGGCACGAGGAAAAAGCCTTTTCAGACCTCTTTATTAGATTATCTGTAATTTTGGGCCATCTCCAACATTTACTGCCTTTTTCATGCAGTCAACAACTCCTCCATCATCAGTAAATAAATGACGAGTTAGATTAATTAATAGATCGTTATGGCAAGAAAGGACGTTTTTTTTCCAGCATAAGTCGGCCAAAGATAGCCTCAATTGTAAAATGTATTATTATCCAAAAACGTTTCTGTAAATCATCAAAATTATACTTACACAGTCCGAAGAAAGGTATGTGTGTGATAATAATCACGTACTATTGTCCATTCCAAATAAGAATAGAGTAGATGACGCTACAATCGGACCACAAATCACACAGGAACAAGTTTGCGATTTGCAAAAATCGCGGTAAATTTAAAATTTGGTTTTCTTAATTGACTGTCCACTAAGAAGAATAATATCTTTATGAAAACTGATTAAAACACATTTAATGCTTTATTAATGTAACTTTGTTCATAATTAACTTATTAGAGAAATACTCCACATTTAAGCTCTTCTTGTCGTTAATGATCGATTTGTGGTGAAAGAAATCGTTTTTCATCTTCTATTTATAAAACAAGCTATTTTTTTACCCGTATGGAGACTTTCTTGAGTGATTGTATGTACATTTACCATTACGTTATAAAGTACTAAAAATTAATTTACATTTTATTTGTTACAAAAACACATTAAATAATTATTTAAAACATATCTAACTTAATCAAAATTAGGATCAGAATCTGAATCGAATGAAAATTCTGAGGATGATCCATTGATAATTAAATTGTCTACAACGTCATCAACAATGTTATCCACGTTCTACATTTTATTTTCTTATGATATTGCATGTTAGACATTATTTTTCCATGCATCACTATCGACAAGATTTATTCCTTCCAGTAATAATTTTTTAACCTCGTCTAATTTAAATGTTTTGTTGTTAACAGCGACGTAATGTTTAACTTGAGCCCAAACAAGTTCAATGGGATTCAAGTTGCAGTGATAAGGTGGTAAACGTAAAATTGTACGACCACTTTCTCTTACAATTCAATCCACAACGTATGGGCCTTTCTGTATTGTTTTACAAGCTCTAGTAATTGGATCTTCAGCAAATTATCTTCAACCACAATTCCTTTTGATAGAAGCCATTCAATCAACGCATTGTTCTTCCACGCTGAAGTAGGAGTTTTTTCTATTTTTGTTGAATGATAAGGTGCATTGTCCATGACTATCACACAACCAGGCTCAAGAAGTGGCAATGTGTTTCTCATCCACTCTGAGAATACAGTACTATTTATTTCTTCATGATAGTCTCCCGTTTTCTTCGACTCAAATAATAAAAGTCCACCTTTGACGAATCCGGTTTCACTGCCAATATGCAACACAATCAGTCGCTTTCCTTTACCCAATGGATCTTTTAAACCTGGCGAGAGACTTTCCACGAAAGCTTGTCTGCGATTAATTACAGTTTTGTCTTTCCATATCTTAGTTTTGGTGTGACCTGCTTTTACCCAGGTTTCGTCTAGATAATATATTTTTCTACCTTCCGCACGAAGCTTCTTTATGTTGGTTAAATATTGATACCTCCATAAGATAATATCATCTCGTTCAAGTAAGATATTGTTTCGTGATCGCTTTTCCCATTTGAACCCTAGTTTTTTAAGAATTCTACAAAGCGAAGTTCGTTTTATAATAGGTAAATTATCATCAGCACGAATCGTCTATAAAAGTAATACTTGAAATGTACCTCTAATAGTTTTGTACATGTTGGTAACTCGTTTCTCAATAAGAAAGAATTGACATGCCTTCTAATTGCACATTTTTGTGCTTCATCCAATTTATCATATTTTGTTTGACATATTCGTTTCTTTGGTGGTGAATGTACGCTTCTAGTTAACACTATATCTCTGATGGTGTCAAATAGTGTATTTTTACTAATCCCAACTTCATTTGCTGCCTAATGAACAGCAGCTGTTTTAGACAGATTATTTTTTTGTTTAAGATAGACCTTAGAATCCATCAGCCTTTGCCCAGTTCTTACATGCCTGCCTCTTGCATTTTTTGAAGAACCTACGGTAGCAGCATCAACCATAATTACAAAATCATGTATTAACCTTTATCAAAATTATCATAAGATGTATAAACAAGAAAATTTAAACAAAACAGTTCAAATAATACCTTCAATAAGTGATTACTATGACTTAGGGGCTCTAAGAAGAACTATTTTCTATAAAGAATTAATGAAAAATATGAAAAATTAAATGAATAAAGAAAACACTATAGAAAACAATATAATCGCAATAGAACAGACACAACGCGCACATAAGATAATTTTTCTGACACATCTGACATTTCTGCTGACATATGTATATGAAATTTTGAAAAAATTGTTCTGTGTAAATGTGCATTAGATTTTAACCAGTCACATGCGTTTATTTTAGACCCTATCTTTCATAACGCTCCATTCTTATCTGGAATAAGATATACAGTGTGTCCCAAAATGTCCGCAACAGCCCTGTAAGTCCTGTGCTATAGTCGTCATAAAAAAGTGTATCAAATAAAAGTTGTTCCAATTTACAAGATCTACTTTGTGATATGAAGAGATTTCGAAAATTTTATACAGCCTGGTCATTATGTCGTTACTTCTTTTCATCTCTTATGGCAGCCATCTTGAATTCACTTCCAATCGAAAAATGTTACAAGAAAAAGTTGTTCAGAATTACGAAATACCGCCGTATGCAAAGTTTCAATTCCATCGTCAAATATTTATTTTCCCCAGGTAATCTGTTATTTTGTTTCAATTTCAATCATTTTAGTTAAAGTCAAATATTTATTTTCCCCAGGTAATCTGTTATTTTGTTTCAATTTCAATCATTTTAGTTGAAGTAGTTATGAGAATAAAAAAGTATTTATTTACGTAGTAAATACTAAACGTTTTATTTTCTAAAGAAAAATCACGGGAAATATTATAAGAATTATGAAAATTAAAAAAAAATGTGTGATAATATAATATAAAAAAACAACCGTATACGAAAAATAATAAATAATAATACATTGCAGACTAACGCTTAAAATGCAAGTAAACAAAGCAAGAATATTACAAAAAAGCAATCACTCCACGAAACCTCCTTGATTTGCCATACATGCTACTGTTCGATGATTGAATTCGTCCATAACACTGTAGAGCACATTGGCTCCTATCCCGTTGGCGCACTCCAGGATGACATCTTTCAAATGGTTGCCGTCTCGGAACGGTCGATGGCTATAGACCTGGTTTTTCAGATAACCCCAAAGGAAAAAATTCAGCGGTGTCAAATCTGGATATCTGGGCGGCCACTGAACTTGGGATGTCCGAGTGAATATTTTATGGGCTCCGAAATTCACTTCCAACCATTCTTGAATGCCAGCTGAAGCGTGGCAAGGTGCCCCATCATGCTGGAAGTGCATGTTACAACGAATGTGAAGCGGGAAGTCATCTACAATCGGTTCCGGTACATTTTGCAAGAACTGAAGGTACTGAGCAGCATCCATGCAATTTTGTAAAAAAATGGTCCAACTAATCGCGTGTCCAGAATTCCGCACCATAGATTAACTTTTTCATAATACTGGTCCCTACTGTTGACTGTGAAATGTGGATTATAATTTTCCCAGTACCGACAATTCTGCGATGAAACCGTACCATTCGTGTAGAAAGTCGCTTCATCGGAGAATAAAATATTCCGGTGAAAGTTAGCATTGGCTTCCATTTCTCCTTGCATCCACGCACAAAAATTGAAACGACTTTCATGGTCGTGTTGTTGCAACCGGCAGATAAATTTAGGTTTATAGGGCTTCAAACCATTTTTCTTGAGTAATCGCTGAAAATTAGAACGAGATAGTTCGGTCTCTTGCTCAATCTGCCGGATGGAAATGCGCGGATTTTCGGTAATCCGTAAGATGACTTCCAACTCCGCATTTTCCGTAACTGGCCGTAACTGGTTCTTCTTAAACTTATTTTCTACACTCCCAGTTTCCTTAAAATTTTGTACAATACGAGCTATCGTTGAATAATGTGTATTCTTGCCAGGATACCGCAAATTAAATTGCCTTTCCGTATTCCGGCAATTTTTCTTGGTGCCATTGTTGTGAAATGAAAGTCACGTATTTATTTCTGGCTCACTTATGACTCTCAAGCTCATCACCTCTGTTTTAGATTCGACTTTGCTACTTGATTTTTAGGCCATAATCCACTACACAGTAAATATCGAACTAGAATTTTGCATACGGCGGTATTTCGTAATTCTGAGCAACTTTTGCTTATAACATTTTTCGATTGGAAGTGAATTCAAGATGGCTGCCATAAGAGATGAAAAGAAGTAATGACATAATGACCAGGCTGTATAAAATTTTTGAAATCTCTTCAGCTCACAACGTAGATCTTGTAAATTGGAACAACTTTTATTTGAAACACTTTTTTATTACGACTATAGCACAGGACTTACAGGGCTGTTGCGGACATTTTGGGACACACTGTAGATGATAACAAGCAACAGCTCGAATAAATTTGGGCCAATGTAACATCCCAAGGGACAAAGTAGCCCTATTTTACGGTAACCTAGAAAATGTCTGCAAATAGTCTTCTTTGTTTTATTCGCCTAATCGGACGTATAAATCAGGCAACTTGCAACAAACACATCCGCATAGATGCATTAGAAAACTTAAAAATTATGATTGAAACCAAGTTATTTTAAGACGTCGGCGTCGTGGAGACAACACAGATAGATCAGTCAGAACTACTCCGAAAGTGCCTCTTATTTATCGCAAGTCCATTAAAAGATTTTACTTTTGGGTTAAAAGTCATTGGTAAGAGATTTTGTTAACATTTGAGGTTTGACTGTCAAGTTCTTTCATCGTCTTTCTAATTATAGTGATGATGCTTAATATTATCTTCATATTATATTATCACTGTTCTGCTATACTCGTATAATCGGGCAGTTGATGCGTTATTTCATCACCAGACAGCAAATGCACATCCCCTACATATTAAATAATCAATAATCACTCACGATGTAGCACTGCTGGTGTAATATATTAATATGTATCAACATTTTCTATCTAAAACTAATATATAGTAATATCTTACTGCTGTATTAATTATATTTCTGCAGATCTGCCAGTGTTCGTATTTTCCAATTACATTGAGAAACAAAACGTAACAAAAGTGTCATAATACAGAATTAATATTCTGCAAGCGTTCAGAATTACTGTCAGATATCCCCGTCAGACCTACGCTCTGCAAATAAGGATATTTGTTTAGGAATTACGAAGTGATGTTAGCTTAGGTGAAGAAGCATAGAGACTGTATTTAAATTGATGGACTAATGGATACCATTTCCGTTAATTCTAAGGATTAACAAGGAAATGAACAAATATTATATAATTAAAAAGATTATCGCTATTTAAGTTTCAAGTTTGTTGTGTTCGCTGCATAATTGTTAAATTTTGGTCGAGTTTTATACATCCAAATGATTTCGAAAAACATACATAATTAGTAACAGTTAGAATTGTTTCTGTTAAAAAAAAGTTTTCCACAATTTATAGAATGATTCACAAATATCATTAAAAACAGTGGCCTCAAAACGTAACATAAGCATGAACATCCATTAGATTCATCAATAATTTCACTTTCAGTACACTTTTTTATATTCCTGTTCCAATTTGATCTCCACAGTACTATTTGAAATAAAACGGCTGCATAAATAAACTTACATCTTCCACGAATGCTTCTATACATTTAAATCCGAAATAAACACAAATATAAATACAACGTTGCAATCGATTTCCTGCTACTTCCCTGTTATATTTTAGTAACGACTGTTTAATCCACCATTTCATTTCTACGAATATCAATAATATAACAAAGCGGTCGCCTCTTTTTTCTTATTCTAAAGTTGGAATCTATAAATATTGCTTGCTTCAACCATTAGTACACACAATTATACTGATGTGAGTTTAAATTTAACTTATACGAAATTGTGGATGTTGTTGTTGGTGGTGGTAGTTTTCATTATTTATCACTGTCAAGGAAGTGAAAGTGCCATTTGTTAGCCGAGCTCGTTATACGTCAAACACAATAACCACATCGACCTGTTCACTATTATATTACTCTCTCTAAATAGGCGGTTGTAATTTACCTCGAATATAATTCAGGTTGAAATTTGGCATCAAATTATAACTTAAATTTCAAATAAATTTCTTGTATTAAAAGAACACATATCAGTATATAGAACTGTCACAAACACATCATTCCAGAGTAAATAAAATAAGCACTTTCTGAAGAAAAATATGTCCGGGTCTCGAACGGAAGATGTCTGTTTCCTAAGTCTATCAAATTCTATTTCGGAGAGTTTAAGTGTACTTGAAACACGACATCGAAAGATGTGAAGTCTTGCCTTAGAAAGCGTCGTAACATTTCGTCACAAAACTGTCCGCTTTCTATAAGGGACGCAGTCGAAAAGGTGACAAACTTTTTATCGTACGTAATCGACTGAATTTCTATCTTTAGTGAGTACCGGATATTTTGCGAAGTTCCAGGAAAAAGGTCGGAATGAGTCCGGTATGTAGGACGCGATAACCTGATTGCCGTAGTTTTCTAGGTTGTTAATATAGCATTTACTTACTGGCGAAGATTTATTTGATTTGATGTCTAATGGCATTTATTAAAGTTCAGCAGCTGTAAGATTTTTTATAAAAACTTTTTCTCTTTATGCAGTATGTAGGAGTTAATATATTTACTATCATAAATAAGAAATTCTACAACATTATATTGGGAAATAATATTATTTAATTTCAAATGTCGATAATAAAAGAGCAACCTGTAATCATATGTGCAATATTATAGAAAAAAATTCTCTAAAACAGAATCGTGTTAACGCGAATGAAATGCCGGCGACGAATATTTACCTTATGAATATCTTTCCCAAATAAAATTTTGTTTGTTGGATATGGTGGAGTTGTAGATTAGGATGTTGTAATAGAAACAATAGAGGTGCAGATCCCGTCTATTCTCCATGTTTAACTAATGCAGTTTATACAACTCAAACAAAATACTCTTCCGCGCAGTTTGTAGAAAAGTTATAAATAAGATAAAGCAAGAGAGTTGCTCAACAAAACTTTTGTGGGTTTATTTAGATTGTGATAATTGTTATAGAGTAATTTTAGATTCCTATAGGCACGTCTATCAGAAAGCGTGTTATTTAAAACACAACCCGAAATCAATCAAATGATATCGAAGGCTTCCACGATCCGAGCCTCTGTTAAGAGAGCTTCAGAGTTTTAACCGCGTCATAGTAGAGTAAATATATTCAATATAATATTTTGTATTATATATATATATTGTTTTGAGCTTCCGGACTCACGTAATCAAATATGACATAAAATAATTTGAAATATTATTCTTTACATGTTTCGGCCCTCAATGGCCATTTTCATGAGAATGGTCAAAAGAATTAAGAAAATAAAGTCCTTTTTTCGACTCTTTCAACCATCCTACTGAAGATGGCCCGTGAGGGCCGAAATACCGAAATTGATTTATGATTATTATTATTCATCAATTATTATTTTATAATCTAATCTCAGAATCAGCGCTTAATGATGTTCGTATATAAGGAAGAAATAAACAACGGCTTGATAGCTTGAGCAATTTCTTTTGTAGGATATTGGATGACAGAGATAATTTATCCAATATTGTTTATTTTTCCTTAAATTCTGTGAGGTTAAATCATACATTTACCTAAGGCAATTCTTCATAAAACTCACATATGACACAATACAATGATAGACTTTGAAATAAAAACTACCGCTGGAAGGAAAGTTGAATTGTCAACTTTTTCTATTAGACGCCACAACGCTAGTTAGTATCTAAGAAAAATGTTTCTCATCTATACTTTATGTATGCCAATTTTTACTTTACTCATCATTTCGCTTATCATTGAATAGTTGCAAGGCACGGGGGTGAGAGAGAAGAGTGAAGGCTAAGAGAAGAAATAAAGGATTCAATTTTGTTACTCTATTTGCACAGCTTTTTTCAATTGATTTTCAAAATTTGTATTGAAGTTTTTACATAAAATAAATCAAGTAAGTGGACAACGTGGTTTCGACCTCCCACTTCTCCTCAGCGCTTCTAATGCTTCATCTATTTTCATTACACTCGTATGCAGGATGATTTCCAACAATATACCATACTATTACAAGAATTTTGTGGTTTTTATATTGTGACATTTATCGATGTTTTCCTTTTTTTTTGTTTTATTTTTTGCATTTATCGAGTCAAGAAATAATAATGGAAAACAGTTAACAAACGACCGTATAATTATAAATAAGTTAAGTCCTTACTTAACGTTAACGATATGTTAAAACAAAAACGTCTATTGACTTGTAAACTAACCATTAATCTGAATAATCATTGTACTCAATGCAATCTTTGATGAGATATTCCACCAATTCGGTGCTAACAACCCTGGTGTCGATAGTCGTTGATTCGCATAATTTTGAACAGCTGCAACATTGAAGCACTAATATGTAAACAAGTAGTGGAAAAATTCACCTGTAGAGACTTCTAATATGTACACTTAGAACAACAAGAAATTGACAAACAATTGAAATCGTTCATTTTGTTTTCTGTAGGAGCTTCAGAACTGAAACCAAGCGAGCTATAAAGAGAGGCGTAAATGCATTAAATATTTTTATGCCAACTTTCAACCATCACAGACAGCAGAATTTATTAGCAAATTTATATAAAAACAATTCTAATTCCCTTTTCTTCTTCAAGTCTGTCTCTATGTCTGACATTATTAAGAGTTTGAAAACTCTAAAGAGTAATGCCACTGATGTAGATGGCTTCAATTTAATTGTTTTAAATCTCTCCTTCACCCAACTAAGTGACCACAATCAACACATATTGTCTCCTCATTTTAATCGCAGATTTTTTTTCCGCTTGTCAGTGTCATCTGCTCAATTGATAAATAAAACAGGAATGAAGTAAAACTCAATTTATTTCATTCATATAACATTCTCACCTACTAACAATAAATACTTATTTACTAGTTTAAAATAATCATGGAAAAAGATCAATCACTAGCGTCATCTATAAATTTGACTGTAACAAATGCTATATTGTTCAAACTAAAAAATATTTAAAGAAACAGCTGTATAATAACACTGGTCAACAGGAGTTTTTTTTTCTTATACTCTGATACGTGTACGTTATGAACTTTTTCATTGTAATTCTGAAAATATTTTCAAAATTGACTATCACGTCCGATTTCTGAGAAATGATTTTTCTATACATACAGGGTGGTCTATTAGTGCGTGGAAGCTCGATTAATCCGATATTGTAAAAGATATTAAAAAACTTTATTGAGGAAATGTGTAGGTATTCTTAAGCTTCATATTTTAAAATTAGTTGCAACTGTACAGGGTGTTCTATAACGCTGTACCAGACCAAACTTCTATTTTTTTTAATGAAACGGTATAGTTTTTTTGCATTTTTAAAATCTGCTTATTTTTACGACCCTCTTTATATACGGTTTTCCGAATCTATACCGAGTATTTAAAAAGTTATGACCATTTTTACGTCTAAATTAAGGTGTATTAAGAGAGTTAGTTCCGGCAAGAAACAAAATATACAAACTTTTTCGTACCACTACATGATTTGGCTACGTCTTCTTTTTCCGCTGGTTCAAGAATTTCATTAAAAAAAATGTCATTTATACAGGGTGAGTCAAAACTCGGATCCTTAATTTTCTCATTAAAATTAAATGGAACACCCTATATTTTTTATGATGGTTCGATAGATATTTATCGGCTCTTTTATTTTTGTGAACCATTCCGTATACCTAACTCTTTGGGTTTAGAAGATATTTTAAATTTAATATGAAAAATTGCTTTTTTAGCACATAAGTAGTAGTAATAGCAGGTATAAGCCGACCGATATCTGGTGGCGCTGGCCAGGCAATCTCACGAAAACGTCAAACGTCAAATAGTACAACAACAGCATTAATTTGTAGAAATACATTCTCAAAATGAATTATTCGGTTGAAGAATTAATAAATATGATTTGGGTATTGGGAGAATGTTCGAAAAATTGCGTTCTTGCAAAAAGATTTTATGAAGCAAGATATCTCGCACGACGACAACCGAAAAAGGAAACATTGGAAGGATTAATCGACCGTTTTAACCGTACCGGTTCAGTAAAGTATGAAAAACACGAAAGGGGAAAAAAATGCTCTGCCGAGGAAAATGAATTTCATGTGATCGCATGCGTTATAGAAAATCCACATAGTAGTCAACGCGATATTTCACAAATACAAAATATTAGTCGAACATCCATTCAAAGGATATTAAAAAAGCACAAATTCCATCCCTACCACATTCAATTACATCAAGAGTTGTTGGACGAAGATTTTCCCCATAAGGTTGCGTTTTGCGAATGGGCTCAACAACAAATCCATGATCGGGTAGATTTTAATGAATATCTTCTTTTTGGCGATGAAGCAACGTTTCACAGAAATGGAAGCGTGAATAAGCACAACTTCCATTATTATTCTACCGACAATCATCATATCACTCAAGAACGCTGCCAAACTAGGTGGTCTTTAAACGTTTGGGGTGGCATAGTTGGAAAGTGTATTATTATTGGACCACATTTCTTTGATGGACGAGTAAATGGCCGAGTTTATGTAGACTTCCTCCAAAACAGTTTACCACTGTATTTGGAAGATGTACCTTTGAATATGCGTCAACGAATGTGGTTTTTGCACGATGGGGCTCCGGTACATAACACTGCAGTAATCCACAACCACCTCAATACTAAATTTCCCAACAGGTGGATTGGAAGAGGAGGAACAGTGGCATGGCCAGCTCGATCCCGGGACTTGACAAAAATTGATTTTTTTTGTGGGGCTACGTAAAAGTACCAGTAACAACACGGGAAAATATGATGGAAAAAATAAGAAAAGCTTTTCGGACTATTGGTACAGAAATGTTAACAAATGTCAGTCAATCCTTTGAACTAAGACTGTAACGTTGTATTGACGTTATGGGTCAACATTTTGAAAATTTTATTTAGTATACTCTTTCTTTTATGTTATACTTTTTCTTTTATCTAAGTTGTTTAACTTGTTAATTCATAAAATTTAAAAGTAAATCAAATTTTCATATTAAATTTAAAATATCTTCTAAACCCAAAGAGTTAGGTATAGGGAATGGTTCACAAAAATAAAAGAGCCGATAAATATCTATCGAACCATCATAAAAAATATAGGGTATTCCATTGAAATTTAATGAGAAAATTAAGGATCCGAGCTTTGACTCACCCTGTATAAATAATTTTTTTTTTTATTAAATTCTTGAACCAGCGGAAAGAGAAGACGTAGCCAAATTATGTAGTGGTACGAAAATGTTTGTATATTTTGTTTCTTGCCGGAACTAACTCTCTTAATACACCTTAATTTAGACGTAAAAATGGTCATAACTTTTTACATACTCGGTATAGATTCGGCAAACCGTATATAAAGAGGGACGTAAAAATAAGCAGATTTTAAAAATGCAAAAAAAAAACTATACCGTTCCATTAAAAAAAATAGAAGTTTGGTCTGGTACGGCGTTATAGAACACCCTGTACAGTTGCAACTAATTTTAAAATATGAAGCTTAAGAATATTTATAGAACATTTCCTCAATAAAGTTTTTTAGTATCTTTTACAATGTTGGATTAATCGAGCTTCCACGCACTAATGGACCAACCTGTATATGTATTAAATGTACTGTACGTCTAAAGATATTTTTTATGAGTAAGTTAAAAGAAACAAGTTATTTGTGAATGGGATAGTTGAGCGAGAAATTTGCAGTATACTGTTAAGCAATGGCCAACCAGAATACAATATACTCCTAGAGAAAAGAACGTAGTCCATAATTCGTTGGTGGAGCCTCATAAAATACTTTTACACATAAAATTAGATCTGATGAAGAATTTCGCCAAAGCATTGGACAAAGAGGGACCAGGATTTCGATACCTTAAACAAAAATTTCCAAATATATCTGAGGCATATCTTAAAGAGGGGATTTTTATAAGACCCCAGATCAATCTGTTACAACAGGATCGAGAATTTGACTTACTCTTGAGCGCTTTAGAACGGACTGCCTGCGAAGCATTTAAAAGTGTCACAAAGAATTTCTTAGGAAATAAAAAATTTGAAGATTACGAGGAAATTGTTAGTGAACTTCTTACAAGTTACCATGCATTAGGCTGTAATATGAGCCTTAAAATACATTTCTTGCATTCGCACCTGAACTTGGCAACCTGAATCTTGGCGATGTTAGTGACGAGCATGGGGAAAGATTTCATCAGAATATTTCCACTATTGAAAAACGCTATCAGGGCAAGTGGAATAGCGAGATACTTGCTGACTACTGTTGAACTTTAATTTCGGACTGTTCTTTATCCCAATATAAAAGAAAACTGAAAAGAAAGACTTTCTAAATACGTCCCAGAATAGCATATACTTGGTTAGTGTTAGTATTGTATGATCAATATTAATTTCATTTCTTTATAGTACCAGACGTGATAGAAGACATTTATTTTTATAATAATTATTGGGAATATAAAATAAAATAATAGTACTAATAATTAGTAAAGAAAAATTAAAAAAATGAATATTTGTTGTTCTGTGTAATCAATGTGTGTGTATAATTAATAATTGGAATTTTTTAATTAATTACATTGGTTTTTAGTTAGACTTTAATAAGCATCTTGGAGTTTTCGAAACCGTATGAATTTGAATGAATTATGGAAACACAGCTACAAAATCTGTTAACAAACAGAATTTCAATCCACAGTTGAAAAATCGAATTCTATGATACATAAAATATTATGTTAATAAAGCTTGGAAGGTCCACCATTTTTAACAATTCATGCATGAAGCTAGCTTTCAAATTAAAATAAACAAGAGGTGTAAAGGTGCGCCTTTGCAAAGCAAGTTCAGCTCAGCTCATTAGCTCGCCTTAACGAACTCTTGTTATTTGACGAGCGAAGCGTTTGAATACAAACCTATGAATATAACCTATGAAATTGAAAACGAAATTGATTTTTGAAGTAGTCACGAAATGAATCCACAACGAAGGAAGGTGTTGTACTATATTTTTCCCTCAACTAACCCGGTGAAGTGCTAGACGCCACAAAAGTTGGTCAAAACCAACTTTTGTAGCTGTACCAGCTAAGCGAAATCGTAAATATCAAAGATCGTGATTATGTTACTGTTTTGATTTTGCTAGAATTGGTGATGAACTTTGTAGTAGTATGCTTGAAATTATTAATGTAACTGAATAACATCTTTATATTATAATTGTGATTGTATTTAATAATAGGAAATTATCAATTTATCAACTCAACAACAACCTCAACAGTAATTTGAAATTATTTCACCTACATTTCTGAATCTCTCTCAATCTAGAACTTCGATCCAGTGACCACCTACTGCCTTACCTACATTCACGAAAATCAGTCTACTGTGCCCATCAAAAAATATTACTTTTATGTAAATACAAACGAGTCAAAGAACCAATTCTATATACGTCGGATATATTGCCGTCTCACTTTTTACGGTGCTCCACATATACGAAACTGCCATCGATGAAGAAAGACAATCGCTCAGGATCCGTAGGAGATTCACGTCTGGAAGTGGTGAAGAGACGCCAGGTGTCGCTAACGTATATGACGCTATCTTCGCGAGGCGATGCTTCCAATAAATACGTCGGGGAAGGGGGAGTCGTTCCCGCATTGTTTTACTTTCAGACAGGTGAATTGGGAATTCCACGGAAGAATTGTTTTAAGTACGTTATTGGTGTTAGGTTATCGTGTCTCCTTTGTTCTTTCCGTTTTCCAACCTGCGAGAAAGCGAGGAAACTTGTACGACTTCAAACTAAAACGGAAAAGTACGTGCCGGCAATAAAGTTAAAGGACGAATATATTGGAGATTGTTGGTTGAATTTGTTCTTTTTAGAACATTTATCTAAATTAAAAAAGAGAACTGTCAAACTTAATATAATACTTCGTAGAATCTACAATCTTCTATTTTGCGGCAATAAACTTGAACAATTATAATTCGGACAGTAAAATAGGAAGCTGTAATCCGAGGAAGATTCTAGAATTACATAGGGATCATGTGAGTCATCGCAATAATCACATTTCCTGCATTTCACCACTCCCCCAGCGCACTTTACGAAAACGCATTCACAATGATGCTAACTAATATTTCCTCTTTCATCTGCTAATAGCCGGCGCCATTTGATAAAGTGCGCAGGGAAGCACATCTATTAGCTGAAACAATGGGGCTCCCACCCTTATTGCTGTATTGTCTTGAACTTAGGGGGTGAGATTATGTATTATGTAAATTAAAACGTAACATTGACATCAAATCCGATTATCAGCTTTATTTGGTGGTATCTTCGTAGGGGTGTGGTTTTAAGTACCTTGCTAGAATTTGTAAACAATTGAAATTATTCCAGTCTAGTTACTAGTTACGTATGCTGTTTTTTTTTCTATTTCATGCACGTAAACTAATATTAGAACTTTAACCCACTAAACACCAAACAAGTTTTAACTAAAACACCGACGCGTTTCAACAGCAATGCTGTCATTATCAAGGCGATAATAAAACTAAATTAAAATAAAATCTACAAATAACAGATAACCTAAATGTTATGCACGGTCAATCCGATACGAATCATTATTGTCCGATTAACGAAAACAAAACTTACAACTGTTTATTTGTCTAATTAATTTAACATTCGTATGATCGATGTTGTGATCTGTTTCAAAAATGTGTTGGGCAACGCTCGATTTCTCAATTCTATTAAATCTAAGATTAGCCATATGCTCTTTGAATCTAGTTGAGACTGCTCTCCTGGTTTGTCCAATATATTTTTGATTACAATCTTTACAATTGATTTCGTAAATACCTGACTTTTCTAGAGGTTGTATTTTATCTTTAGGGTTACCGATGAGACTTCGTAAACTAGTTCCAGAACTGTAAACTATTCTGAGATCTAGCTCTTTGAAGATTTTACTCAATCCTTTAGTGATAAAGGGAGCGTAAGGGAGGGTCACAACGGGTGAAGCTTTAACATCCTCTCGAAAAGTCGTAGATTCTTTCACAGTTTTCTTATAATTAAACTTCCTAATTAACTTATAGATATGCCGATGCTGGAAACCATTACACTTGGCCGCATCTTTTATAATTTTTAGCTCTTTCTCATACCTCGCCTTGTTCAAGGGAAAAGTGAGAAGTCTGTGGACCAAAAAATTCAGGCTTGCCATTTTGTGTTGAACACAATGATGGGAATCTGAAGGAATGTAGCCAAGTGTACGGTTTCCTTTCTATACACGTCAAACTCTAATCTATTGTTATTTGTAATTACTAAAGTATCTAGAAAGGGTAGCTGACCGTTTTCTTCTCTTTCACATGTGAACTTTATGGTTTCGAACCGATTATTTAATCTATTGAGAAAATCGTCAACATTACATTTTTTAGTATCAAATACATATAGCGAAAATATCATCCACATGCCTCAACCAAACCCTAGGAAAGTATTCGCTCTCAGATTCTAAGTCCTTTTCAAAACGGCTCATGAAAAGGTTAGCCAAAAAGGCGCCAAGGAGTTACCCATTGCCGTTCCTTCCAGCTTTTCATAAAAAGTCCCGTTGAATTGAAAAATGTTCTGTTTCATACAAATTTCAGTTAAGCGAATATATTCCTGGACACATTATTGAGTCAAACTATTTTGAAGCAACAAGTCCTCGAGGTATGTCAAGGTGTCTGGAATCGGTACACTAGGAAAGAGAGAACTAACATCAAATGAAATCAATATTTCACCCTCCAGCAACTGAGTATTTTGAATTTCTTTAATAAATTCTAACGATTTTTTTACTGCAAAACTAGGTTGCTGTATTGGCAAATTATTAAATTCATTGGTCAGCCATTTGGAAACGTTATAAGTCGGTGCGTCAATTGCCGAAACAATTGGCCTTACCGACTTGCCAGGTTTGTGAATTTTAGGTAAACAATATAATTTAGGGATAACAGGATTGGAAACATGTAGCTTACGTCTAACATCGGGAGTAACAAGGTTGTTACAAGCTTTAAACACATTATTGACGTCTCTAATCATTTTTTTAGTGTTCTACTTCTGCACCAAGAGATCCAGTGAAGAACTTCGCTAAACTAATATTGCATCAAACTTGTATAAATAAAACAGTTTATAGCAAATTTGTAATTCATCTATATTATTATTTTATGAGTAGTTAATTTTAGGATGGTTATTGTGGCGTTATGCAAATATTAACTATGTTAATTGAAAGTAACGTTTAGCACAACCGTAGTCGCTTTGAAATTTGTCAATTTAACCAGTCTATATATGTACAGTGATAGAATGAAATGATGAACACATATTTGTATAGTTCGTATTTTATTCTCTCAATTGACGTCTGTTAGCTTTTCTGGTTTCTCATCTTGTATTTGGACTTATTGTCATATAATTGACATTAAAAACTATCTAAAATGTCTGGGTCTTAACGCTTTTAAATCGAGCATCATGAAGAAGTCTCTTTTTTGTAATTTTAATGATCATTTCTCGTGTGGAAATAGGAAATAAATTAGCATAAATGTATGTATGTATGTATTGTAATGTTATATTACATTTTATTCGATGTTTACAATTCCATTTGTCACTTGGCAGATGATCATCCAGCTGTAGGTAATCTAAAAAGATAAAAAAACACTAAATTAATTTAATATTCATAAAACTATAACCAACTATCTGATCTGTGTATTTCTTTAATTCAATTTAAATCTATTTTATAAAATATGTAACATTAACATGATTGCACACATGCGAGGTACTTGTTTAGAATTCATTAAAGTAAATCTAATTCAATACTATCAAATGATAGAGGATGCGCAACTCTTCAAGTTGGCACCATCGCGATTTTCTTCGCATATGTGCCAGTCGATGTCATGGTTTGCCTCAGTAGCCATCTGACGCAGAAGGGGGGTGTTGCTCAGCAGAGATCTTATGTTAAGGCCAGCCAACGACAAAGACAGAAAGATGTTAAATACACCACAATATTATCAATCATATTTTATAAGGTAATTAATAAATTTTATATCATTTATTTTGTACACAAACACACATAAATATTATAACAAAAGCACACGATTAAATTCCACACACACAAGAAGAAAGACCAGCCAGTTAGGGGCATTTTAAGAAGAAAAAGTAGGTGGTAATTAAAATCTACAACTTTTCGGTGACCCTGTATACAACAAATTTTCGACCGGACGTGCATAAATTAATCCATCAACGATCGTTGATTGCCGTGATTGACAGATGACTATCAAAAGGTATTTCTGATGAAATTTAGGGAAAATTGCGAATCACCTATAAAAAGCCGTGCGAGAGCAAGAAAACTTCCGCTTTTTGCATAGATCGTCGAACAGAGCGCTTAATTTTCTACGTAAATTTTATTAAAATTACCCCGGTGCACCGTGGGCCCAAATCAACGACTATCTTCGAAAAAGTACTTTAAACATCAAAATTTTCCACCTAATTTAAATTTAATTACCCCTACGAAGAGGACGTCGTCCATCCAACATCCGTCTAGGTGCGCGAAGACAGAAGCTTCCAAAATCACACACATACACACTCACACACGTAAAATAAGGTAATTTAATTTTTAAGTAATTTTAAGTTTGGAAGGTTGTAAAAAAATTTAAGAAAAATATTTTATTTTTGAAAATAAAACAGTAAATTTTTCTAAGTACATTTTTTTTTTAGTTAAAATGGTAAAATTTATTTATTTTAATTAAACAAATAAAAAAAAATTTCAAAGTTAAAGTCCCTAAAAGTCCCCTAAAAGTGGGACAAAATTTTAAAAACTACCAAATAAGGTCTTTATAAGTAATAATTTAGTTGTGGTGATTGCCACGTCATTCTGCATAGTGTAAACAAATTTTTATAGGTTTATTGAAGAAAATAAAATTAATTTTTTTTTGTAAAACATCTTTTTGTCTTGTAAAATTTTTTTTTTAACTTAGAATTTTTTTTTCCACTTGGGTATTTTGTAACGTACGGTAAACTCTCATATTCTGTTCTCTACACCTGCTGTAGAGCCAAGAATTCACGAACCCCTGAGATTAATTTTTTTTTAAACCCCAAATTTTAAGTTAAAGAGTAAAACTCACCTTTTTTTGATTTTATTATAAATCAAATTTCACATTACAGTATATATAACAATTTCCTCCTATACTGCCCTAAGGCAGTATCGAGGTCCAATTACATACCGCCTGCCCGTTTTTCGAGCGCATGCATGGGGAACTCGGTTATTATAAGAGATAGGAGATCGGTTAAATTAGGGCAAAGTTGCGCATTTGGGAGAGAAAAGATATGCTGCCGAGAAACTTAAAAAATTTTGGGTTGCTGAGATTTTTGGAAAAAAGTGAAATTTTAAACTTTCGTTTTAACGTTGTATATCGAAAACCGATCAACCGGTATCCAGAAAGACAACAACCAGCTCAGACCTATTTTCTGCTACTTCACCGAAATTTAGGCGATTTTGGTTCGTTTTGTAAGCCTAGAAAATATGATGCTAGACCGCCGCATGAAATGAAGTGGATATTTTACAAAGAGTAAGAGAATTCCGAAGAATCTCGCACAAAATAAATAATATCAATGAAATAAATTTTTCTTTAGGTACAAGAAAATCCTTCTACCTCCACACGAGCCATTGCAGCAGATCTAAACATAACGCGTCAGAAGGTATGGAGAGTACTAAAGAAACATAAATATCATCTTCCCCAAGTTCTGCATCCTGGAGATAGCAATAGACGGGTAGCGTTTTGTAGGAGTTTTATGGACCAGTTGGAACAAAATCCTAATTTCCTTGCTAACGTAATATTTACGGATAAGTGTAAGTTTTCAAACTCAGGCATGTTTAATCGACACAATGAACATGTATGGTCCATTGAAAATCCTCATGTACATGAAGGACGTCGACCACAAGTACGGTTCGGGATAAATGTATGGGTCGGTCTGTTAGGCGACAAAATCATTGGCCCATAGATTTATGAAGAGACTTTGAATACAGATGGCTATTTACACTTTTTAAGGACATATCTTACGGATTATATCGACAACAACATTTGCCTCAACCGATTGAATAACCTTTGGTTTCAACAGGACGGTGCTCCGCCGCATAACTCTAGGAGAGTAAGTGATTATTTGTCTGAACTATTTCCTCGAAAAGTAATTTCAAATAATGGGGACATTAGTTGGCCAGCGCGTTCAACTGATCTTTCTCCCTTGGATTATTATTTATGGGGAACTATGAAAAATATTATTTATGAAACAGTGCCTGCTGATACTCATGAGCTGCGAAGAAAGATAATTACCACTTTAAGGACTAAAATAAGAAAAAGGAATATTTCAAGAGCTGTACAACATTTAAGGAGACGCGTAGAATTGTGTTTAGAAGTAGACGGTGAAACCTTCGAGTATCTCTTATAATGTTATTTTGTTTTATTTGTTTATTAAAATCTTCATTTTCTGGATAAATTTTGTGAACGTTGAAATTTTAAATTTAATCGAACTGTCACAAATGCATTTGTTAAACACAAGTATGGAAATTGTTTCCAAGGCGTTCTTCTCAAAATCGGGTTTCTGGTTATTTTGATAAAATTGTGAAACTGGACCATATCGTGTGATACATCATTGTAATCAGAATCAAGAGCTTTACTCAAAAATGTAAAAATTCAATATGGTGCCCATAAGAAAAAACAAGGTTGACTACCGTAACTTTTGAATCTCGAACGTCTTGAAAAAATGGATGGCACATTTGGATTCCTTGTAAAAAAGTGCCTTAATAATGTCTGAGTTAGAAACGTCTACGTTGATCGGTTTTCGATATACAACGTTAAAACGAAAGTTTAAAATTTCACTTTTTTCCAAAAATCTCAGCAACCCATGAAAATGTTTTAAGTTTCTCGGCAGCATATCTTTTCTCTCTCGAATGCGCAACTTTGCCCTAATTTAACCGATCTCCTATCTCTTATAATAACCGAGTTACCCATACTTGCGCTCGAAAAACGGGCACCCTGTATATTACACTTCAATATTGTAGATAATTTTCCTCCACCCCTTTCTGTCCTTAGTTTTTTCTTTCGCTTCATTCCAGTTAGTCCCTAGTATTTTCAGTGTTTGCTCTTGTTGTCATAGCTGCTGTTCTAGTTTGCCATATTGTTTTGGTTTGGTTATTCTCCTCCATTCTGTTAAGATGTCCCCACCATCTCAGCTTTTGTATTGCGATTTTACTATGTACTGATTTGATTCCCAGTTTTTTCCTGATTTCTGTATTTGGGAACCTATCTTTCCTTGTCTTATTCAGTATTGCCTGTATTTTACTTTTTTATGTGTTAGTTAGTACCCAAATATTGGAATATAAACCGTTTTAAAGATTTTTAGTTTCGTTGCGTTTGTAATTTCTTTTTTGTTTACACAATTTTTTTTGTTTCAACAATTTTTGTATGAAACTTACTTTTGTTCAATCGATATTTGCTGAGTTATAGCGCATTGAAAGTTGCTGTCAGGTCTAGGAAAACAGCGATTATTGGTAATACGTTGCTCTAGCATGCCATGACAAACTGTAATCGAAGAATTTTATAATAGAGACGCTAAAAATAATATTTGTCATGAATAGGAGGATATGGGCGATAGGAGAAAAGTTTGCGTAATAAAAACTGTCTGACGAATCGTTTGAGAATGACATGAAAATCATCTACTGTTCATACTCATTATTCGTCATAATAATAAAAAAATTCAATCTGTGAAAAACAGTCTCTAGAAGCCAAAGATGTTAAAAATTCGTGTTAAATCATAATCTAAAATAAACAGTTTGAACAGATTACGGTACATTTTAAGCCACTCTTCCGGCATCCGCAGGAAACTCCGCAATTTGTCTTGCATTTGTAGGATGTTATTTGTAGCAAATTTTGCGGTACGGGAGCTTTTTTCATTGTGATCGGTGATAAGCGATCTTCATCGCGCTTCCAGCCCCATTCTTCCGGGTCATGGAGAAATCCCAGCCAACTTTGGATCTGATGATACACCCTGAAGGAATGGTAACGGCCTGTATCCTGCCTTGGTGGTAGAATGGATAAGTTCAGCTTGGTGTTCCGAGCTAACTTGCCGAAGTTCTTGTATCGGAGAGAGTCGATGAACGGTTCGGTTTTATTACCTCCATACAAAGCAATTAAAAACGCTCACCAGCTAGAGCAAAGAGCAAAGTCTTTGAACAATGTCACAGCCGTCAGCAATTTTTCGTGAGTAGGTAAACTAAGCGACCACACACAGCTAAAGCATGTCAAACTGTCATAATTATGACAATTTGGTGGTTTTACACGGGTTTTAGCTGTCACAATACGGCTTATACAGCGTGTCCACGTCGAGTAACTGCGGCCGTGGTCGCTTAGTTTACCTACTTTCATGGTTCTTCAATGTCGTCAGAGTTTTGTATTTTCCAATTTTAAACGGAGCTGACGTTGTGTCACAAGCGCTGACTACGTGTAAAAATAGAATGTTTTCTCTTAAATTTTCACTATACTCCGGCTTTAGACAACGTGGGCTGTATAGGGATTCTGGAGAGCTTCTTTTTCCGGGCTTGCGAAAACAGATTTTTTTTTTCTTGTACGCTAATGCGGTCAACAATATTGGCAGATCGACGTCCTCGCCGACGACGATGATTGTCTCGTAATGCGAAGAAAAATCCACAGCTGTTTCGATAATCAGAAGTTCCTTCGAAATCGTTGCTATCATGTCGCGTCTCCTTACACTTGTTCTTGGCATGCTAGAGCAACGTATTACCAATATTCGCTGTTTTCCTAGACCTGACGACAACTTTCAATGCGCTATAACTCGGCAACTATCGATTGAACAAAAAAAAGTTTCATACAAAAATTGTAGAAAATGTTATGCTCTACAACTTCGATACTCACATTTTTTTCGTATTTCCAAAAATTATAGAGATTTTTTCCAAAAACAAACAATCGTCTTTTTCAATCGACTATATCTCGGCAAATATTGACATTAGAGAATAAAGTTCCAAACAAAAAAGACGGAAAATGTTATTTTCTACAAAAATGGTCCTTACAATTTTTAACGTAAAACTCACCGTTTTCGAGATATTTTCAAAAAAGCGTTTTTCAAGATGGCGGCTAACGCTCGCGGTTTTGGACGACACAAATAACATAACCCAATCGAAAAAACAATTCACAAATGTGGAAGAGACATGTATATCACTCTACCGGTGAACGGTTAAAATACAAACATGTTCCAATGAAAAAGGAAAACCTAATTCAAGCACATGTACATAATTAACCACACGCCGTAAAAGGAAACATTTTGAAAGTTCAATCTTGATAGACAGAGACGTGTTTTGACCTTATTAGTTCTCATCAGTGCGTGATGCAAGAATATGAAGTAACGAACGTATTCCCCGTACCCGTTATATCCTGAAATTACTCGAAAGAAAATCAGAAGATAAACTCCATGACCTCTATCGGGCGATAACTGGACATCAACAAGGGCAGATCTCTAGACGTTCTCCGAACGATGTCCAGTTATCGCCCGATAGAGGTCATGGAGTTTATCTTCTGATTTTCTTTCGAGTAATTTCAGGATATAACGGGTACGGGGAATACGTTTGTTGGTTCATATTCTTGTATCACGCACTGATGAGAACTAATAAGTTCGAAACACGACTCTGTGTGTCAGGGTTTCCTTTTTCATTGCAACATGTTTGTGGAAAAATCAATTATTAGGATTTTTTGCCGAGCGAATATCTAAAAATCCTGGACTGGTGGACCTCAGAGATGTGTGATTCGGCTGCAATACATGCTCAATTACCTTTGTTTAATTTTCCCTGTTATTATTAAGTATAGGTCTCTGATATTTTTAGACAAAAAAAAAATCGTTAACACTAGTATTCTATAAAAGTAATTCGGCAAAAATTAGTAGGCCATAAAAGTTATACGTCAAAAAAACGTAATAAGCAAACATTGACGATTTTCATAATCTAAATAGATATTAGTCATTGGAAATTTCCTTCTACTAGTAACATGCTTGTATTTACAGAAGTTAGTCGACAGACTACCTACTACAAACATTTTAATAAAAATATTCCTTAAAAATAATTACTTATTTTTTTACTTGTAAGATTACTGGATTATTATTATTATTCTTATTAATTTTAAACATATATTCCCATTATTATAATTTGTGTAAATTATAGATATTATAAGTACAGCTACATTTTTTTTGTATACTAATACATCAATATTACTGCCCTATCGCAAACATGCGTCAGTTACATAACACCAATCTATTCGTACCACTATCAAGTTCGCGTGTATGTGTGGAAAAGCCAAAATTATAGTTTTCTGTAGGTGGAACGGCTGCACGAGAGAGAAATGATTCGAGACGACGCGCATGACGTCATAAGCGCCTATCGTAGGACGTCTACTGTTTAGGAAGGCGACGTAGCGCGTCGCAGCTCTATTCGTTTGCCTGTCGCGCGGCAAACGTCACTACAGTAGCACGTGTATGGCAATAGTAATCACTTGTTTCGCTCTATTCCGCGTTCGTCGATTCCCGCCGTAGTTAATTGAGATTTCGCCAACAAAAATTTGATTTTTGGCGACTTTGTTCATCTAATCGTGTACCGTACGGTAATTGTGTAAAATTTGACGGAAATTAATTGATGAGTTTTTCGAAAGTATTGAACTTTTGAAGTTGTGTAAACGGAGTGATTTGTTTACTGATTGGATAATACGATTTTGAATTACCCGCCCTCAAATGAATTTAGGTAAATATGTCAATACTTACGAAGTTATCAATTGTTTCGCATAATGATCACTTACTTACAGAATAAAACTGCACTGTCAGTGTAATTTGTCAAAAAAATCTAAAACAAATTATTTTATGCCAAATCTAGGTACAGTACAATATTATCTAACTTTCCAGTCGTTATGGAGTCTTAAATAAATAAAGTCTAGTGAATTATAAGTAATGGTTTTGAAGGAAATCATTAAAATTTTCAATAATAATGTTTATCGCTGCATCCTTTTTGTAGTTACATAAATGTTTCTATAGATTATATAATTGGCTTGAAAGCTGTTGCATATGCAAGCTGTTTAGGTCTTTGAAGTGAAAAAGTTACGGAAATCCAAAATTTCAAAAAACAGATTAATATAGGATTTTTTTTTTTTCGGCAAGCACAACATTCTTATTGCAGAGTAGGATTGACTATCGTTTGACAATATTTGGCCACCAAATTATTTTTATGATAACTTAGAAACAGTCATAAAAAATGAGAAAAAAACAACTTAGTATCGATGCGATTTGCAACTTGTTGCTTCATATTTCTAGACCACAAAAAAAAAACAAAAATCATCGTTTGACCACCCACTGATTAATTTTTATTCAACCTTGAAGGTACATGTAACACTAATCTTAGAGTTCATCGCATTCTTCACAAACTTTGAGAAACTTTGGCTGCTCTTCGTTTCTCGGGTTCTGTGCCGTGTAGAAAGGTTGTGGTACTTGACGTTTCGATCATCTTGTCTTGATCTTCTTCAGAAGTGAAGTGAATTCACTTCACTTCTTCGATCATCTTGTCGTGATCTTCTTCAGTGATCATCATCTTGTCGTGATTCTTCTTCTTATAAGTAAATTCACTTCACTTCTGGAGAAGATCACGACAAGATGATCGAAACGTCAAGTACCACAACCTTTCTACACGGCACAGAACCCGAGAAACGAGGAGCAGCCATCGACAGCGGCCATGAAAGCCTGAAGACTACTTTGAGAAACTTTGTTAAACTCTGAAAATCTTACAACTTGCAGCAACATTTTCTCTCAAATTCTTTGCAAAACGTAATTTTGGAAACTCTGAGAGAAAGGAGGGAAACAACAAAACCATAACTTGTACCATTTTCAGCGTTTGACCTCCTCATAGAATTTACAAAACGTACGATGAACGAAATTACTATATGCAACTCCAAGGCTCGATAAAGATTGATTGGTGGGTGATTAAACGAAGATTGTCGATGTTTTGCAGTCTGGAGACATCAGGCAACAGGTTGTACCATTTTCAGCGTTTGACCACCTCTTTATAAATTAAGTGGTGGGTGATAAAACGATGATTTCAGATTTTTTGTGATCTAGAGACATAAACAGCTAGCAGTGTCATTTTCTGCCTTTGATCATTGTTTAAAGTTTGTTAAAAGAATTGTTAAACGTTTGTTAAAATAAAAATTCCATTTTAAATTTTAGTTGATAATTGTAATTAAATGTTTCATGGACATTTGAGATGGCAAATTAGTCCCCCATTTTAAGCATATGCAATTGCTTCTTCATATTAGCTAACATACTTCTGAAGATTGCGTATTGCTCCCATGCACTTAGAATGTCATTCGTACGGCTTCAAGCCGTTTTGCATAGTTTTTAGGCATAGCCAATCTCACCGCCGCAAGTGATGTCACTTTATTTAAAAAAATTATTCAAAAACTATAATTATAATTTGAGACTAAATATAGCCGAATATCAATGACAAATAAGGTGTTAACTCGCAATAAAAAATATGGAAGCCCCAAAGTTATTACAACAGAGGCTAAAGGATAAAAATGCATGCATTATTTTTCATTTCGTTCTCAAAAATACTTACAATTTCGGCCTTAATCAGACCAACATATTATGGGGTATAGTTCCCAATCGCATAACTTAAAAGTTACTAAATTTAAATCCCGGTAAATTCAATTTGTCTAATCTCGGTCGATTCACCCTGTTTGACAGTTTGAAAATATTTAATTTCTCTAAAGTAAAAAAATATTATAGAATTAGTAATTTCTCGTTTGCAAACTTCATTTTACAAATTGTTCTGTAGATGCACTAAAGAAAAAACATAATAAATGTTTATTCAACTAATGTAGTCAGGATTTGTTGGTTGCAATATTTCAAAATTAATTTGACATATAATTGCGGTTTTGGCAGTTTTGCTTAATTGGATTAAACTATTGCTTTTTCTTAAAATAACTTTCAAACTCAAAATAATTGCTGAACGGATTTAATTATAGTTGTACTCCTCAATGAATTTGATCTTTTAAAGGACTAATTTCGATTATTTCATTAGCAGACACAGCAACTCACACAATGACCATAGTGGACGTTCATGCTTTTTCTAGGATTTTGAGGATTGCATTTTGCTTATTTACTAGTCAGTCAGTCATTGTGCAGTAATTAAACTGCACAATGTTATTTATAGTTTTGAAGTGCTTTTCTTGAATTTCTTTTTATCCTACTCCTTCAAACATTCCGATCCATTTTATAATAACATCTAAAATAAGGTGAAACAATAAAATAACTATTTACAAGAGAAGCAAACCTATATTTTATAATTTTTAGTTTATAAGTGAAGTACAAGTCATTCTATCCCATTGTGTTAATCTTAAATAATAGTCTTTCATCACGCAAATCTTCGGAAAACTTCGTAGAAAAGTAGATTTCTTTTCGCAATTTTCATAATTAAAAAAGTTCTTTCATGTAATTTTTCAGACATTACATTTTTTTTATATGTATTGAAAAAACATTAAAACTTTATATTCAAAATATATTATACGATACCTTTATCAAACAAAGAACGTCGATATAATAACTTTTAGGTATAAAACATGAATGTAACGAAGCATGAAATGAAGTTTTGTAATGCTATTGTTACTTGATTACCTGGTATGATTTTTTCAATATTGAAACTCTCTATTGATTTTTGATTTTAATAAAGTAGCTTTTCAGCAGTTTTAAACTAAAAGTCTACGGTTGTAATTCCCTTAATACAGGGTAAAATATACTTCGTATTGTATTAAAACTTCTGGATCATTAGTTCGTTGTGAATGAAATGAGTTCCGAGTAAAGTATTCAGTAAAACCGTCGAATAGACTGGGAACATGTTATGTAACGATATGTAAATTTAAAAGTTCTTTTTGATATGTACAACATTGGTTTTCTGCTTCGCGTTTTAGGTATTTAAATAACGTAAAACGAATTTTGTTAAAACTAACTTCTATGTACATATGTAGAGTTGCATTTTCAATTAGGTACTTTTATATTGGATACAGACACATTGCGATCTTCTTCTTCATTATAGACCTTGATTAATTTTATTATTGCATTGCAAGTGGTTACTATTATCTGAGTATGTCCTCTACGTTGTCTGCAACTTCTTGTCAAAAATTAATAATTATGAAACACATTTTGCTGCCACATATCTGATGTCCTGAATGTTCGACAAAAATACTTGACATGAGTCAAATTAAACGCCAAGATCACCGACAACCTCTCTGGTAGTGATTTAATCTGTTTCCTCACTTTTTTCAACGCTGTCATCAACTGTTGATATGCCAGAGCAGCGGCATCCAATTTTTTTGTAGTTTAACAGCTCTTTTTGAAGTAAAAGTTTCTAGTAGAGAAGTAGTTTTGTTCTGCGATGATGCCAACCATGCCTATGTTGCTAAGCAGTACAGGTAGAGTACACAATGATGCTTGTATATTTTTTGATGTTTACTTGGTTGTGGCCACAACGCCAGCAACATGATCTACTTTGGCCTTTGCGTCATCTGTGCACAAGTCAGTGCCGAATGAAGTTTTCAATGAAGAAAGTAACCGTCAGAGAAAAAAATTACTTGGAGCAGAGAATATCTGTATGAAATGAGCCTCAAATTCTAACCTCACAAACAGCACTGACTTAGATGATGATCCGAAAATTAAAGAACTCAAAAATGGCAATATTGGAGAAGATTGATATTAACTAAAAACTATGATACTATAATGGCAGCATTAGACACTGTGGCAGATAATATAACAACTGTGAATATTATAAACGCAAAGCTATTGAATCATGATTTCAAGAGGCGTACCACCAATGAGAAGGTCATTGTAACAGGACTGAACAACTGAAATTTGAATTAAAATGTTTTTGGTGTCGCAAATTGAGACACAAAAAGTGGACTGTAGATGTCACGTGGGAACAAGACAACAACCTAATGAAAATGAAGTATGGATACGTGAAAGTTATTAAAACAATGCAAAGATGGTGGGTGATGATGAAGACGATCACAATAAGATCAGATATCAGATTCTGAAACAAGTGACCATATTGTTAATAGTGAAAATCTCTCTCAATCACAAAGGAAAATGCACTACTAAGCCATTAGAGCTTGAGATAGTGATATGTGTGAACCATTAAATCCGTCAACATGAAATGGTAAGACTTAGTTCCTTAGTATAGTCCATGATCTAAACAAAATGAACAATATCATATACACCTGAATTTAATGGTGTTGCTGAAAGATTTAACAGAACAGTCTTGAAAAAGTAAGCTGTATGTTTTTTAATGTAAAATTAAACAAAAGCTTCTTGAGAGAAGCAATAGAAAGTGTTACATATTTAAGTAGTCCGTGGAAGGAGTGTTTGTTTAATACATGAATAAATGTTTCCAGTTTAAAATCTGTAGTATATGGCTATAGAATCTGGAATTTCTTTGAATATGTTGAACAATCAGAAATGAAATACAAGCACTTACTGGCCATAAACAAGGAATATACTGCATTAAAAACAACACGTGGAATTTATTTCAAAAACCAAAGGATGTAATAGATTCCAAGTGGGTGTATAAATTCAAGACAAAAGAAAATGAAATAGACGAGTATAATGCAATACATGTTCCGCCAAGAGGTGTCATACGAACAAAATTATGGCTCAGTTGTAAAGTTGCGGACCATTCGAACAATCATTGCCGTAGCTCAGCATGAAGATTTTTTGTTATATCAAATTAATGTTAAAAATGTATTTTTGAAGAGTGAAATAGTGTTTATGAAGTAACCAAAAAGCTTTTGAACTAAGAGGTTCGTCAAATAAAGAACTAGTGTATAGATTAAAGAAAGGTTCTTCACTGGATCTCTTGGTGCAGAAGTAGAAACTAAAACTTTAACCCACTAAACACCAAACAAGTTTTAACTAAAAACCGACGCGTTTCAACAGCAATGCTAAATTAAAATAAAATCCAGGTAAACTAAATGGTATGCACGGTCAATCCGATACGTATCATTAATTTCCGATTAACGAAAACAATGACGAATGCGGGATAGGTCCGTTGTCACAGTTCATTACACATGACTTATTTTTATATATTTCTAAACTTTCGAAAACATTTAGAAACTTACAATTGTTTATTTGTCTAATTAATTTAACATTCGTATGATCGATGTTGTGATCTGTTTCAAAAATGTGTTGGGCAACGCTCGATTTCTCAATTCTATTAAATCTAAGATTAGCCATATGCTCTTTGAATCTAGTTGAGACTGCTCTCCTGGTTTGCCCAATATATTTTTGATTACAATCTTTACAATTGATTTCGTAAATATCTGACTGTTCTAGAGGTTGTATTTTATCTTTAGGGTTACCGATGAGACTTCGTAAACTAGTCCCAGAACTGTAAACTATTCTGAGATGTAGCTCGTTGAAGATTTTACTCAAACCTTTAGTGATAAAGGGAGCGTAAGGGAGGGTCACAACGGGTGAAGCTTTAACATCCTCTCGAAAAGTCGTAGATTCGTCGTAGTGTCAAAATATATATGACACTAAAAAATGTAATATTGACGATTTTCTCAATAGATTAAATAATCGGTTCGAAACCATAAAGTTCACATGTGAAAAAGAAGAAAACGGTCAGCTACCCTTTCTAGGTACTTTAGTAATTAGAAATAACAATAGATTAGAGTTTGACGTGTATAGAAAGGAAACCAGTACACTTCGCTACATTCCTTCAGATTCCCATCATTGTGTTCAACACAAAATGGCAAGCCTGAATTTTTTGGTCCACAGACTTCTCACTTTTCCCTTGAACAAGGCGAGGTATGAGAAAGAGCTTAAAATTATAAAAGATGCGGCCAAGTGTAATGGTTTCCAGCCTCGGCATATCTATAAGTTAATTAGGAAGTTTAATTATAAGAAAACTGTGCAAGAATCTACGACTTTTCGAGAGGATGTTAAAGCTTCACCCGTTGTGACCCTCCCTTACGCTCCCTTTATCACTAAAGGTTTGAGTAAAATCTTCAAAGAGCTAGACCTCAGAATAGTTTACAGTTCTGGGACTAGTTTACGAAGTCTCATCGGTAATCCTAAAGATAAAATACAACCTCTAGAACAGTCAGATATTTACGAAATCAATTGTAAAGATTGTAATCAAAAATGTATTGGGCAAACCAGGAGAGCAGTCTCAACTAGATTCAAAGAGCATATGGCTAATCTTAGATTTAATAGAATTGAGAAATCGACCGTTGCCCAACACATTTTTGAAACAGATCACAACATCGATCATACGAATGTTAAATTAATCAGACAAATAAACAATTGTAAGTTTCTAAATGTTTTCGAAAGTTTAGAAATATATAAAAATAAGTCATGTGTAATAAACTGTGACAACGGACCTATCCCGCATTCGTCATTGTTTTCGTTAATCGGAAATTAATGATACGTATCGGATTGACCGTGCATACCATTTAGTTTACTTGTATTTGTAGATTTTATTTTAATTTAGTTTGATTATCGCCTTGATAATGACAGCATTGCTGTTGAAACGCGTCGGTGTTTTAGTTAAAACTTGTTTGGTGTTTAGTGGGTTAAAGTGTTTAGTGTTCAGATTAAAGAAACCTTTATATGGATTAAAGCGAAATACAAAGCATCGAAACGATGGTTTATTAACTTAATTTGAGCAAACTATGAGAAATTAATACTACCAAGAAGCAATTATGTGGAGAATTTGAAATGCAATTAAAATATACATTGTATTCAATATTTGCATATCAAACGTAATTTTTTAATTTTGAATGAAATTCATGATACAAACGTCGAAACAGCTATTACCAACATCAATGTCAAAATTATTTTTTAAACAAAGATTTACTTATTACTAATTTACATTACTGTGCACTCCAGGTAGCGCGTAAATTAAAAATATAAGGCCTGTTATTTCTACACTTATAATAAATATTTCTTAAAATCATTTTAATTGCCACTAATCCCTAATATTTTAAGTAAGGGAAACAGCAGAAATTTCCGATGTAACCCATAGAACCATTCCTACTTTACAATGGGATTACGGTACGTTACAATCTTCAGAACAGATTAACATAAGGTAATAGAACGGTAATCTCTCGGGTGAAGTACCGGTAGAGAACTAGGTTAAATAATCCTATCAAAATTCAATGGTTTCAAATTTGAAATTGCAGTGCTTTACTTTGAGTACTATGTTCTCTTTTGGTAACAACGCAGCATGAAATTAAATATTAAATAAATCTTGTAATTTTCCAATACTTATGAAGCTTTTAATTTTCATTGCATGACATAACGTTTACATCATAGAAAAGAAATGCTTGTTATTTTCACATTATCAACCGTATGTATGTATGTATGTATATGAATATGCAGGTCGAATTATATATGTCGTCTGACCTTAAAACCTAGTTAGATTCATTTTAGTTGACAATTATACAGATCGTTGCATCGCAAGTGCCGTCAAACACTCGCTCCGATTGACGTGTTACTTCGTTGAGCAGGTCTTAGCGTTGTAGTATGTATGTACGTGCATAGCTGCGCCGGTGGTATGAATTATACGTAATGTAGGTAGACTCATATGATAAAATTTTCTTTAACGTGCACAATGTGCCCGCTGTTTTTATCCTCATAAAAACTAAATATGTAGTTATAACAAGAATAGCAAACTTGTGCACAGAATATGTATTGTAAGAAGATGTTTATGACGAATGAAAAATGTACATATTTGCAGGAATAAACGTTAAAAAAATATATATGTTACAACAGAAGGAATCTATTATTAGTCATAAATTATTATTTTATAAGTTAGCATAAAAGCGACCACTTTTCTAATGCATTAAATGCTCGAAACGTCTTCCGGTCGCCTCAAAGCAATATGCTTAACGATCGTAGAAGCCTCGTTGCGCATTCTGTAAAATTGCTGGAGGAATGTCATCAAAAGTGTTAATAATTTTTTGTTGCAATTCTGTCAAATTGTTTGGTCTATCGTTTTCAAATGTATAGATCTTAGTTTTCATGTATCCCGATAAGAAAAAGTCATTAGGGGAGAGATCTGGTGATCTAGGTGGCCAGCGAATAGTTCCCCAGGTACTTAGAACACGGTTTGGAAATACATTATGAAGATATTCCCGTACAACTCTACTATTATGAGCGGGACACCCATCCCGTTGAAACCATATGTTATCCAAGTTGAGCGCCAATTTGTGGAGGCGTGGGATAATTAGATTCTGGAGCAAGTTAAGATAATTCTCGCCTGTTAAATTGCCATCTATAAAAAATGGTCCAATTTTATGCTCTCCAAGTAATCCCGCCCAAACGTTTAATTTTTGGGGATAGTTCTAGCATTGTATGTTAAGTGCGGGTTTTCTCTTGCCCAGTGTCGAGGTACAGCGGGATTATGTCTTCCGTGCAACGGGGAAGTACTTTCATCCGTAAATAATATATTTGCAATAAAATTTGCGTTTTGATTGCAAATATGCATCATATTTTCGCAAAATTCCATTCTCTGTTCTTCATCTTCGGGAAATATTTCATTTGTTTTCTGTAATCTGTAGGCATGGTATTTATTTTTCTTTAAAACACGGCATACTGTGCTTTTAGAAATATCCAGCTGCTCACTAATACCCAATGAAGATATTTTCGGGTTCTGTTCGACACTTGCACAAATTAAAAGATTTCTTTCGTCTTGGCGAACAAATGGCTGCCTATTACGTTTGTGCTTGTTCGGCATAATACAGCCCAATCTTTCAAAATTATTTATTATTCGCTGAATTGTTTTTAGAGCGGGTCGTGATTGATAATTCTCATAAAAGCGCTCTATTATTTGCCTTAAGGGTATTTCCTGATGATACCACTTAATAATTTGTTTTCTTTTAACTAAATTATAAACGTCCATTATTTTTATAACATATAAATACCAAACTAACAAACTAAATAAATACTTAAGTATGTATCTTACACTAAACGCAGAAAACCTAATAGAAACGACGACAAAACACTAACTAAACGAATATGTTTAGCAAAAATGCTTGAAGAATGAGACAATTAACAGATTAAGATATAATAAGAAAATGCAAATGAAAAGAATATTGTTTCAACAAGAATAATAAAAAAATGAAAATGTAATAAAATATCGCAAAGCGCTAGAACATATGAGACAACTACCTTCTATAATGCCTAACTGGAGACTGCAAATATCCAAATATTCATACGTATTCTCTGCAACATGTATCGGCGCCGGCGCGGCATATGGACTTAACTAAGACATACCGTTCAACTATCGATATAATATTTTGACGGCACTTGCGATGCAACGATCTGTATAATACTATTCCTTCTCCTGCTACCTAGCAGTAAAGTGATACATATGTGTATGTGTATTTGATTTTAAAATGTAAGAAGCAATTTTTATAAAATTTTCACGAGGAGATAACTCCGCTAAATTTAAGCAAAATACCGACGCAATTATATAGAACAAATGAATAAAGTGTTTACTTACTGCCTAAAGAGGCACACTCAAGTATGAATGCTAAATCGGGCCGTTGCAGTAATGAATACTAATGACAGTTTTATGTAGCGCTTTAGCACAATGAGTGTTAACTTTTTCCATATAAGTAGGAGTAAATAGTAAGTTCTTTTAATATATTCTGCCGCTGAATAACAATAATGAAAGTTGATGTACTGTCCACCTACATGTAACTATATGCGCACTTATGTAAAAAAGTTATTAATGTCTCCTTTACGTTTTTAAACCTGATTAGATTCAGTATTAACTGATCGAGTTAGCCACATTTGCTTTTTATTTGGAATGGTTAGATGATTATAGGCCACTGAAAATTAGATTGTTTAAGTACTCGTCTTCCAAAATGTTAATTTCGAATTGTGTACTAGTTCTTCTATTCATTATTGTCAAGTTTCTGCTGCTATTTTATGATCAATAGTCTGATAGGTGAAATCATATCACACTACTTTTCATGTTTGTTCTTCGGTTTCTGAGATTTCTTTTAGTGAGGTGAAAAACTTTATGGACTTCTGTACTACCTATCTTCAGTGGTTTCTACCTCTTAATGGTCGTTAATTATTCGACTGATTCTTTTGGTTCTCTATCCTCTTTCTTTCTCTTTCGAACCTCTCCCTCATTACCCCGATGATAACTCTGTTCATGCTCTTCATTACATTGTCACAGGTCAACATTTAACCCATCTCTTGCGATAGCCTACTCCTATCCTACTCCCACCTATTGCATACTAAGACAGCGTCTTCAAGTGAGTCAATAGATCCACAGTACACACACTGGTCGTTAACCGTTATTCTGAACGTATGTAAGTAGGTGCGAAAATGCCCACGGTCTGTTCACCTATGTTTGCATTGGATCCATGGCGTCAAATCTGTAATAAGTTTCCTAATCCACATGGCTGTCTCCGTCTGTTCGTTCCAGCAGCGTTGCCACTTAGATTAGATTAGAGTACTGTAGGGTCGTTAAGGCAATCCTACGTCTCTTCATTGCGACCAGTGAGATCTATTGTGAATACCCTAATTGATCTTTTAGTCCCAATTGATCTCCAAAGAAATTTAGGATCGTCTTGGGGGCTATGACTCTGATGTCAGCCGGTTCTAAGTGCGCCTGTTCAAGGTGACAGTGCCTTCGTCGGGCTATCGCCACACAATCACACATACACATAATATGCTCCGCCATTTCACTATATTCGGAGCAGAATCGGCATTTGTCGCTGTCTACCTTGCCCATCTTGTTGAGGTGGTATCCGAGAGGGCCGTGGCCAGTGAATAAAGCCGTGATGGTGCTAAGGTTTCTTTTATTGAGATCCGGCAAAGATTTAGCCTTTGTGGCTGAGAAAGTTGCGTTGCCACTTACTCAGCGTGGCCTGTTTTATTTTCTGGTTGCCCGAGTTTTGTTATAACTTTATCCTGAATATCTCCGCTTGCTCCTCCATTTGGGCGGGTATCCCAGTTATTATTTGTAGCTCTCGTGGAGACGATCCTATAGACAGTTGCGACTCGTAGAAGTCCTCTCTGTCGAACACCTTCCAGAATTTCTTTATATTTTTTAACCTGCACCACTTGCCAGCATACAGGACATGCATAAATTATTTGGGATCTTATAACTCCTGCCTAACTAGTAGGTCCTCCTACGTTAGGCATTATTCTCGACAAAGCTCTCAAACTAGTTTCCGCTCTCCTTACAATATGTCTAACGTGAAGTCCAAACGCCAGGTTGTTACTCAGTACTACGTCTAGATAGTTTAGTTTTTTTTGTTTTGGAACAACAGTGTTTCCCCAATATTAAAAACTAGGTTTTATTGTTTTCTTGGTCGCTGTATAATTGTCGCTTCCGTCCTATGGAGGGAGACTTGCAGCTCTTGGACTTCAAACCAAGTTTCTCGATTGACTCGTTTGTTTTGTCATCGGATCTCCGCCTCCACAATCATAATTAAATCATTAGCGTATGCCATGGTTGTTACACCTTGCGTTAGTTCCAGATTCAAAATGCCATCATACAGAATGTTCCATACCCACCTTATCCAATTATGTTTCCAGCCTTTCCTTAATTAGACGTCCGTACAGTTTTCCCAATATGCTGAGTTGGCAGAATAGCCTAAACGTCGTCACCGAATCCATTGGTTTGCTTGTTCACCATGTATCACCATTTTCTAATTTCCATGTTTGTTCTTAGGCTTCTGAGATTGGATTATAATACGAGATACACACACAATTTACGCATCAAAAACAGCCAGTCTCGACAAGCAATACAATTTAGGAATCCGCTGCAACAGCAATCACCACAAAAAAGTTTTATAATTGCGATTTTTTTTAATAAACACGATGTTACTTAGTGCAATTTAGTTTTTCAAGCAGCACCATTCATTTCAAACACATTAAAAAATTATGGCGCCTATCTTTAGAGGTGTAAAGTAGTTTCTTTAAATATTGTTTAGTTTGACCAATGTAGGAATTGCTACAGTATTTACAGATGAGATTACTTTGATTATCTTACTTTGATTATCTTATTTATTTATTTATTTCTTTTTTCTTATCTTCAAACGGGTCGATGGCCGCAGTGGTTAGGCGGCTGACTATTGTTGTGAGAGGACGATAGGTGCCGGGGTTCAATTCTCTGGAGGGACGGTGACATTTTTTCAGAGAGTTTAATCCCAGATCGACTTGCCATTCGCTGTTGGGAGCAAAGTGATTAACAGCGCGGCATCATAAAAGGCGATATGATGCTGTCACAAAGCCATTTAAACACAACTTACACACACTAAACTACACCGCAAGAGTTGCAGTGATAGCCAGACAAGTAATACAGCTTACGGAGTCACTGCAACTAAGCACCCACCACACATTAAAAAAAATAGTTGTGTTTAAATTAGTAAATAAGTTTCTATTTTATTATTAAATATGAATGGTAGGTATATTAATATCTGATTTTTAAAAACAGATTTTGTTCTCTCGCTTAATATAACATATGTACGGTATCTTTGATATTATACATTTTTATTGATAGATGACATAATAATAACGGTTCCTTTGAACTGTCTTTGAAAATACAGAGAAATACAGGGAAAGAAAAATTATTTATTTTATTATTGGTTTTTTTCCCAGTTCCAAAAAGTCATCTCTCAATAGGTTAACACTGTTTTCTTTCTTTTTTCCGAACTTCAATGTAAGCACAACGCTAGAAGAAATTCAAACATATTAAAGCTGTAAAAACAACTCATTGATTTACGAATTGTTTGTTTGGCACATAGAAAAAATAATTTTTCTTGTATTTCTTCTACATTATTTCTGAAAACATATTTTCTCAGTAGCTTTATTTTGCGTTTATTTCGATGTAAAGGAACTTTCATATCTATTAAAAATATGATTTAGAAAAAAACACGAATTGAATTAAACTATTGGGAGATGAAAATATTTAGTGGACAAGAAGAAAATAAATAAAATTCCTTCAATTTATTTACCCAACTTGACCAAAATAAATTAAGAAATACATCATAAATTCGTTCGAAAACCGTTAATTGAAAGAGAGCCAGTCGTTTAAATAAGTTCAAAGTTTTCATCCCCCCAAATTGTACAACAAAGAAACCCAATCTCTGACCAGAACTTGTTTAATTCGAAAAGTTCCTTCTGGCCGTTTACTAGCCAGAGCCATTTACAGCGAAAACCGCACTTACTAATTAAATCCTCTAAATTCCAAAGAGAATATTAGATTTCCTTTCACCCATAATGCTCTCATTATCCCAAAGTTGTAAATTCAAAATCGCACGTTCGAATTAATTCAGCTGTAAAAGGGGAATGTTTCCCCGAATGTCCAAAACAAAATTTTAGTGACCATAAACGTAAACTTGGGACGCCTTTGGTCGAAAGTTTTGTGTTTGTAGTTATATAATAAAACTAAGTTAATAATCTTTATTAAAATAACATTTAAATTAGAAGAAATATATTAAATTAATGCAAAGAGATGCAATATTAATCATCAATGCGATTTAAACACAAAACATGATAGCATTGATACAATAATATTATTCTGATATTCTAAACGGTAAACTGTACCTATTAAAGGTTAGATGAATCATAATTTTTACATGACTCGCAATTTATATTAGCTTTACAATTGGATTTATCGCTCCGTGATTCCGTTTTGTTTTGATAAAATCCTAAGAAAAGGATTCCCAGTTTTTTCTTTAATTTTTTTTTATAGAAATCATTATTGATGCCTGTTTAGATCTACCAGGTGATAGTAAATATGTTCCATCTTTTTTTAGTTAAACTACATCTAGACAAAAATAAGTAATGTTTATATGTACTTCTAGGTAAAATTCTGATAAGTTATGCAATGTTTTTTCAATGCCAACTCGATATACAGTACAACTCTTGCACTTATGGTCGGGACTCGGCTTAATTACGAACAGAATTAGCTCGATAATTTAAAAATCATTACAATTAGAATACTGCTTTCGCAGACTTTTTTCGAGAAGATTTCATGCTCTATAAAAAAAGCCTTAACAGTTTTTTGATATCTGCTGTCGTTAAGTCTACGCCTGCAAAGAAAGGGACAATTCGGATTATTTTTGCAATATTTTGCCTTTTTTTGCAAATCCAGCTTTAACTGTATGAGATATCAAGAAAACTTGTAAGACTTTTTTTGTAGAGCATGAAATTTTCTAAAAAATATCGAAGACAGCACTATTCTAGTTGTTATGGTTTTCAAGTTCTTGAGCTAATTTTGTTCGTGACTAAGCCAAGCACCGACCATAGGTACATGATTTGTACAGTATAGAACAGAAACAAACAATAATACTTGCACCTACCTTTATTTATTAGTCAACATTTTCACGATTGCGGTGCATAATTGGAAAACACGTCGTAAATAAAACGAAAATAAAACAAGTGACTAATTAAAGATTTGCGAATCGGTAGTCAACGCCAACGCGATGTAGTAATCGGTAGCATATTTAATTAGATTCTCGTTTTTATACGGCAAAAAGTTTTTCATCTTATACAGTGACATTTTGGCTCGTAATTAGTTCGTTTTAATAGCGGTTTTGTGGTATAAACAAAATTCTTTCATCATGACACTGAGGCAACAGGTGCCTAGCGATAATAATTTTCCAGGTAAAATATTGCATAGTAATTTTACATTGTAACATTTTTAATAGTTTAATACGAATACCTAGTGTTTAGTATCGTTTTACATATATTTTCCTTTCATTAAAATGATTCTAACCTAATTTTTTTAGCTGTCAAAATTTGACATATGTCAACATGCATAATTATTTTCCGAGGGTAAAATTTTAAGAAGTAATTTATAGGTACTGAGTTTGAATTCGCAAAGAATAGAATCATATTTCGCATTTTGGAAGCAAATTATATTAGGACGATCAACTATAGTAGTAAAATTAGGACAATTAGGGATATTACGCGAAATTTCTGTAATAAGCGGATGTTTGGTACTAATTCTAAACTGTCGTGGATTATACACAATCTACTATTTGTGCTAAGCGGTGATTATAAAATGTATAAAAAATTGTTTTTATACGGATATTATTGTGTCTATTTCCAACGGTTTTGGAGATATTTCTGATTTTTCAGTTTTTCACCATCCGTATAAAAACGTAAGAAAATCAAATTTTACATCCTTTTATGTAAAAATTGCTATACCATTCCATTAAAAAAAATCAAGTTATTCATAATTTTAAAGCTGGGAAATTACAGATCCTTATTTAATCACCCTGTAACATAAATGCAACAATTTTCTAATAAAAGACGTGCCCTCTTTCATGATTAAGCGAAATCTGAAAACCGCATGTTTCTAACTTTCGCAGTTACGGAGATATTTCCAAACACCGAAGACGCTGCAGATGTCATTTTTTTCGAAAAACGTCACGTAATTCGGAAACGGTCGAACTTAGACTCAATGTAAGCTTAACAAAGTGCCTTTTAAATTTAATAAGGAATCAAAAACTGCAATAATATATAGGGTGTTCCATTTAAAATAATAAAGTTAGTATCTACTTACAGTAGAACCGGAAGTCCGCCATTACTGGTACTAATTTTAAAATGTGTATAATTTGATTCGAGGCAGCATTTATTTGAAACATTTTTCCAAAAAATTAATAATAAGTCGGCTATGGACCGTTGCATCTTAGGGTGGACACCCTGTATATAAAGTGACATATGTATAAGCTGCTGCCATTCTGCTGTGTCATGTTACTGGTAAAGGCATTGATACAGCACTTAGTGAAATCCACTATAGATTGGTTCAAAATTTGGATAACGGTTTTTTTGTGGTTGGTCTTTCCTTGGACTATTCGCGAACTTTTGATTATGTTTGTCACGAGATCTTATTTGAAAAGCTGTTCATATATTGTGATATATATCACATACTTCAAGCGAGTTTATTGTTCTTTAAATTCCGATTTCAAAAATAAAATAATCTGACAGACTAATGTCATATTGAGTTAACAACAGGACAATTCATTCTTGACAGTATATTATGTATGAGATTTTAGAAGTAGATTAAGTAATCTAGTTACGGAAAAAATATTAAAAAAACAGATGATAAAAATATATAAGAAACTGACAGTGACTGACGAAAGAAATCAGTGCAAAAAAGATCAATAGAATAGACTTTAATAAGAAAAGGACTTCAGTTTCTCAACTGTTGTACGACCAAAAAGGAAGAAAAGAAACCACGACCCAGGAATTTGCGGAGCAGCGTTGTCTATTCATCTGTCCGTTTTTTTTTTGATTCGATAGAAGGAGGGATCATACGTTAGAGATCCGGTAAATGAAACTTTGATTTTGAAGATATAAAAAATTCAGTGTTCATTCAAGAGAAAAGAATAAAAACTACATATTTTAAAAGAAATTGCCCTGTTCAAGTGTACCATTTTTTTTATTTCTGTCAGACATTAATATAAATTATTTATGAATTATTAAATATACATGTATATATAAGAAAAAAAATACATTGGTGATTTTGCTTTATAAGAAAAAAAAAACATTCGATACTTCATAAAGGCAAACTTACCATCCTCTCAATAATCGAACTCAGTAAAGAGATTAACAAATTTGTTAATATTATGATCGTTAACGAAGGAGCTTTATATCTTACTACAATATGGAGTGCGGGCTGGGGGGGCGGAGAATGCGGGGACGACGGGGTTCAATTCTCTGGAGGGACGGTGACATTTTTTCAGAGAGTTTAATCCCGGATGTTGGGAGTAAAGTGATTAACAGCACGGCATCATAAAAGGCGATATGATGCTGTCACAAAGCCATTTAAACACAACTTACACACACTAAACTACACCGCAAGAGTTGCAGTGATAGCCAGACAAGTAATACAGCTTACGGAGTCACTGCAACTAAGTACCCACCACACATTAAAAAAAAAACTATCACTCACACAGAGTCCACCATGGAATTTCATTTATTAATAAGAGCGTTTCCATTTTAAAGCCGAAACTTAAGACTTTGCTTCTCATGAAAAATTGTTATGCAATAAATTATTTATTTTCTGCGTCTGATTGGGCTCATTTTAGTAGTAATGACCATATGTATAAAGCCTGTGTATATTAAAATTATTAACGTGTTTACCAACTCAGTATACATTTATACAGTTCATTGTATGGAGTAATGATAAATAAAGAAGATATTATTGTTATTATTATTATTATTCTAGATAAGTAGTTCGTATCATTTTACCACGTGTTGGAACTAAAAAAAGCAGATTGCTTAAAATACAGACATTAAGAGCGCGCGCTTTTGCACTGTGTTAGTTTACATTACAAGTTCATCGTTAAACTTAAGTTAGTGCTTGTTTATTATTTGTGACAGTGTTGTGCAGTTTGTTTTACTTACAAGTATACTACTAGGTAAGTAGTTTCAATTTATATAATTAAATTTTGTATACTAGTTGAGTAGGTGTTCTAAAAGGATTTTGAAAGCAGGTGAGAATTGATTGAAAGAAGTTTATCGGTCTCGAAAAAAAAAGTTGCGAAATATAGAGATATGAATTTACCATTAACATATAGGCCCAACCATTAGTTTAAATGCCCACCGCTACCGATGATAGTTTTAGAGCCTTAAAGGAAGAACTGTATAAAAACCATCATGTTACGCTGAGCAAATTTAAATAGACTCTGGAGTGTGTAACAAAGGGTGCTTTATTTAAGATATCGAAAGAACAAAAACAACTTTCTTCTGCAACATCTACTCAAACAAAATTACTTTGTGAATACATTCGTACAAAATTGAAATTTTGACATAAATTTCGAAGAGGAAGTTCTCGCGCCAACTACATCTAGAATTGGACCACCAGTAAAATCATTTCTATCAAGCAGTGAGCGAACAAAATGGCGAAAAAATACAATAAATATAAAGAAGAGTGCTTCCAGCGAAAGAAATTGTATTTGTTGCAAAAGTTTTTTATATGATGAAAGAAAGAAGTTAGGCTGAAGCAACAGAAAGTTCTCCAAAATGTCCAACAAAAATTCTGAACGTGCAGAAGGCATCACAATCTGTTAAATCAAAAGGAATTAGGAATAGTAATACCCAAGTGTGTATAAAATTTTAATACATGAGCGTCAAGCAAATTTCTAATTTTGTCGATAAGTGCTTCTAAGAGCATTCTTAGAAGTAAAGCAAGAAACCGGTAACAAATACTAGAAATTTCGAGAGAGAATACAGCGAAGGGTTTATTTGATATATTACTGATTCTGAGGTTAGGTTATCACCTCAAATACAATGCAAAGAATTAAATAAAGAAGCTCTTGAGTTGAGACAAATACTTCTGTCCAGCTAGATTCTAAACCTGACTCACTGTGCGCTGCCTGATTAGGGAAGATAGGCATGCGATATATCGTGAAATTGAGACATGCGTAGGTATTTCAAAGACTTCAATCCAAATGAACCTACATGACGAATTGTATGTGAGATTATTACTCGAAGAGCAAAAATTCGGTTCAATAATGGAAACTCAAAAACCGTCTATAGTTAATTAGAAAGAGAAACTCGTTTCACAAAAATATAGGTATATGATTTATTTCATACAGTACAGTCTATTCCAAAATTAATGTCACCCCTGTGCCGAAAAACACGTTATAACTGCTAATGCAAATTAGATGCTTGAAGTGTAATCGATATTTGGTTTGCACCGCATTTACAAGATTAGTATTCACTAACGAAAAATCGTATTGGATTATGGGAAACATCATTTTTATGGGTTTGTTTAGCCTTGGGAGCGACATTAATTTTGGAATAGACTGTACATTTCGTTTGCCAAGCAAACATCATCAGTACTATACAAACTTATTCGTGTTTGCACATTCGAACATTTATAGTGACAAACCTTCTTATTGTACTGAGTTAAGACCTCCTTAAATCTAACTGTAGTTTTATTACAGTAATATTCTAAACTATGGTGGGTGTTTACTGAATGCGTAAGGGTGGTATGAATTCTAGGAAACTCCGACTGAGCGGATGAGATACATCTGTGTTCAATAAATTGTTTTTAAATTTCTTCATAATCTCGTCTATAGTATTGTGAACGGCAACAAATCATGGATTGAATCCTATAAACCCGAAAATAAAAGTCAGTTGGCTGTTTGGGTGGTTCAAGATGAAGAAAATTCAACAAAAATTATCCGTTTGCGAAGTATCTCGAAAGATATGGTCGCAACGTTTGCATCAACATCAAGTCATGTAACCATAATTCCTTTCCAAGATTGAAGAATATTTAATGTGGATGGATACAGAAGTAGGTAAGGGGCCACCTTGGGCAACCCCCACCACTACTCCTTCGGTGTAACACATAGTCATAATCACACCTAGTTTTGAACTGATTTTGACCTGCTTTCGAAAAGAGCCTGCTTGGTTTTGAGCTGGTTTTAGTTGGTTTTAAGCTGTTTTCAAAATCAGATCAAACCCAACGCAAACCAGCTCAAAACCAACTAAAATCAGGTCAAAACTAGATCAAAACCAACTAAAACCAGGTCAAAACCAGGCAGGCTGTTTTCGAAACCAGGTCAAAACCACGTAGACTACCTACGACCGCGTCACGTGTGACATCGAAGGAGTAGTGGTGGGGTTGCCCAAGGTGGCCCCTTACATACTTACACAACCATTTGTTTGTCTCCATGCACCGAAAAACCAACCCACAACGGCGAATCATCCTGCATCATGACAATGCAAGTTCATACACAGTTCGAAAGACAGCAGCAACATATTGAGTTATTAGATCAGTCTCCATATAGTCTTGACCTAAGTCCCAATTGCTTTTTTTTGCATTTCAAAAGATCATGAATAAAATGTGTGGTCGAGGATTTCGGCTGTCCCAACCCAAGACGATAATAACTGTTTTACCAATTGCTTTAAATTAATGCAGAAGGGTATCAATTTTTGTAAAAAATATATTGAAAAGCAAATTACCACATTGAGTCGATCTACTATTTAATTTTAAACCTATATACAATACTAGAAAGACATCCCTCATAATACTTAAAAATCTGGATTATCTTCGCCTAAATTTATATCATAATTAGTAGTCTATTTTGTCCTATTCTTTGACCCTATTTGATATAATTTTTTTCCTAATTTTATTGGGTAATGACGGTCGATTTCATTTAATTTTTTTATTTTATGTTTCGATACATATTTTACATATTAAAAATAGGTCGTCGTTATAATGAAGAAGGATTGGTTGGAGTAATTTAGTTTATCGGTAATACAAAGGTTGTATGGTCTCAGTAAGTTTTTTAGATTTTCGGAGAGATTTTTTGTATATGGTAAGCTAATATATTGTTGTTTTCTATTGCTGTTTTGTGTTTGAGTAACGTTTTTTTTTTGAGAGGATTTATGGTTAAGTCTTTTATTAATGTATTTGTTAGAAAAATGATATGGATTGGTAAGAATGTCTCTGATTTTGCAAATGGTTTGTTGGAGATTTTCTGGTTCTGAAAATGAGTAAGCACGATCAATCAGATTGTTAATCGTACCGATCTTGTACTTAATTGGGGTATTAGAATAGTAGTTGAGATATCTACCAGAATTTATAGGTTTGATAAACCAATCGGTAAATATTTTGTCATTTTTATGTGATACTGTAATATCAAGAATATTGAGTGAGTTACTGCATTCATTTTCGATTGTAAATTACAAGCGTTCGTGGAAGGAATTAAAGTGTTCTAAAATTTGTTGATCCTGATTCTCCCCAATCAGGATAGTAGTACCCCCCAATAGTACTCCCCTACTATTAGAAAGCAATAATTTGGCTTAATATTGTGGTTTCTAGTTTTTCCATAACCAGGTTAGCAATGACGGCCGAAATGGGTGAGCCCATAGCGGTTCCGAAAACCTGGGAATAGAACTTATTGTCGAATTTGAAATAAGTGGCATTTAAACATAGTTCAACCGTTTCAATGAAATCAATAACTAGTAGTATAGCATTATTGATTCCAATTTCTCCACGAGCTTATTTATCGTTAAAAGTATTTAAATGAAATGTCAAGTCTGTCGATACATTTGTCAATTGTGACAAAGGTTTTCGAATTACATTAATTAATTCTTTATTTCAGCACAATCTTATTATATCTCAAAAAGCAATTAGATTTCCATTTAAACTGAGGAACAGAACTGACGACTAACGACTGTAGAAAATCGACATTCAAGTAGACAATAAAGGCAAAACACAATGAATTATTCCTAACCGGTAGCAGCACGTTTAGAAAACGTATACTACGAACCCAGTTAACACTAACTTCTTCTTTAGGTTGCCCGGTTCGAGAACCAGTAGCGTTCGTTTCGCTTTTGTTTCGCTCTTGTTGCGAGAGAGTCAAGTGCATTTCAAGCGGCGGAGAAAGGAGTGGAAAGGATTATTTTAGAAGCGGCGGCAGTACGCCCTTAACCATAAACGTCAGTTGGCTGGGTACATCATTAATTAAAAATTTAATGCACTGCCGTCTAGGATGATGATTGCGCACTGCACGCGACGCGTTGTCTTAAACTAAAGACGGGGAAAAAGAAATTTAATTTAACGGTTTTATGTTTTTCAGGGGTTTTTCCTTTGGTTTACATTTTGTATGGAGATTAAAATCTTAATTATCGAAAGCGAATCTAATTATGTTTTTTCATTCCTAAAGTATTAGATCGTTTTTCTTACGAAACGTTTATGGAAATGTTTGGTTGTTTTTTCTAATTATAAGGTTAGTAATAAATTAAAAGCGTGATTTACTGGATCTATGCATATAACGCGGGCTGCGTTTAACTAGTACTGTAGTGCTTGAGTGTGATTTACTGTAAGGTTTATATTTTTAGAAGTTCCAATTAGCGCTAGTCCTTAGTTTTTATTTATTTATGTACTGGTTTATCTTTAAAATTATGAACATTTAAAAAAGTACTGCTCTTCGAGAGAGTTAGAATTTTATGATTTACTGTATTAATTTTAAAATAATTACGTTATGCACTATATAAAAAACATATTTTGATGTAATAGAAAATGTTAGACTTTTGGCAAAACTTAGTGCAGCAACAGGGTGCATTGTCTAAAAACAACTTTGCAATGATGACATAGTAGTGGTAAAATTATTTAATTTGCATGGTTGTGGCTTTAATTTTTCCCTAAAGAATGAGCTATCATCGTTTTATAGATTTGGAATTGTTGTGCCAGTTTTATCAGTTCTTGTGCTTCAATATTATTTTTCTTCCAAATTTGGTACAGCCGCTGCCTTCTAGATGGATCTAACAAGATTTATGTACAGCTTGGCTTTAACATTTCAGAAGACATATCAAGTCTACGAAAGACAACCCCTTCAAGACATGTTACGCATTAATAATTGGATCATGGACCAAAAATTACCAAAGTAATGGTAAATGATAATTTTGTTACCACCACCTTAGCCAACTCTAGTGCTTTGGAAAAAGCCTTCATCACTCTGCTATTAAAGAACGACCTGAAAAAATCTGCCAATATGAGTTCTTCCTAACTTAGTTATTCTTCTGTGTCAATTAATAAAAACAAAAGGTGGCGTGGTTCCACTGGTGTAATAAAGGAATCTCCATATAAATCAAAATCTGAGGATTCTTAGGTTTCCTTTGTTATCCTTTACTGTCAGCAGATTTCCTGGTCCATTTCTTTTTATATTTTTATTTTCCTATTCCTTTAGGAAACCAGAAAACTTTTCTTGATGAAAATTTTGAAAATACTAAGACTACTAGAAAATGTCCAGAATTAATTCAAGTTCTAGATAGATTGTAAATAAAACTGGTGAGTACTGAGGGGGTTGGTGAGACTCAAGCAACAGAGCATCGCTTACTACTACAAAGAAGACAAACTTTAACCAAACATTTAGGCGAAACGAATCACCAAGCTATCGTCTTGGTGTTCAAATTGAGTCCATACCAAAATCGCAAATATATCAAAGTGATTCACGTTTGCTTCTTTGGTATTAAAGTTAATCTTTCAGATTTTTGGAAACTTCATTTTCTTCCTCTTCTGGCTGGTAAAATCAGCCAGACTTTGATTTTTTTTTTCTAAATCCATATTAAAAATGCTTCAGAGATGTCAAAGCTTGAACCTGGAAAATTCGGATTCTTGCTATTCAAATCGTTTTGATTATTTTCTTGGCGGTTGTGAAAAGAATTGATAAGAATATGACAACATAAGGGAGTGTTTGAAGGTTCAATCATGTTTCAGACTGCTTTGTCCTCATCAATATCATACAGATCTCTGTCTTCGCTAGTGTGGTGGACAGTATAGCAAACTTTGAAGTTATTAATTTTGGAAACACCTTTTGCAGGGTTTTCTTGTGAAAACCTAATAGGTGTAGATAGACATTTTTGAAACTTTCATTAACAAAAGATAAATTTAAAACGCTTTTATATTCTAGATTCTAGATGGTCACGTAGAAAGGATAAATTGTACACTAGCGACACACTCTTCTATTATTCTTTATCTTTTCATACTTTATTTCCGCATTTTTTAAGTACCATCTTCGTTAGATTAATGTCTCATTCTAGTAGCAAAGGTGGATTTCTGCATCATAACCTCGAGCGAGTTAAATGCGGCGACAGATACGGTACCGTATAGATTACAGTAAAGTTTCCACAACCTCTCGAGAGCAGTTGTCTCATGCAAGCTTGGTCGCTGCATTTCAATGCCTGGCTGATAAAGGGGCGCCCGTTACCCTAAGTCCTTCGACGAAATCCCAAGGCTATTGTAGATTATACGGGGAATTTAATAAATCTTAAATACAATTGGGGGATATTGCTGGTTTCGTAAGTTTTCGATAGCGATGAAAGACAGGAGTAAAATTGCAATTCGCAATTGAAGAAGACATAGTTTATTGACTGCAAGAGAATATGAAATATATTAGAACGATATATATATTTCGAAAGATGGGATTTAATATTTGATAAGCTATAAACGAATAACTGTTATTCACAATAATAAGAAACAAACCATCGACGAAAAATCGATTGAAAATTTAAGAGATACAGGATATGGAAGATAAATGACTTCGTAATCTGTGTGTTATAACAATAACGAATGCACGATTATTTGTGGTCTCGAAACGTTTGGCCCTTTCTTTGGCTAAGAGGAATGGCTATTATAATCTGAAAATGTCCACACAGGCATTTATTTGACACCTCAATGAAGAAACTTCTATGTGATTCTCTAATTCTCTCTCATTTTAATTACTGTGACACAGTTTATAATACTAGCTTAGATCAAGTTGACGTACGTAGAATTCAAGCTTTGCAGAATTCATGCCTTAGATTTATTTTTGGAATTAGGAGAGGGCGCAGAGTTTCGCATAAACTTATGGACGTTCATTGGTTGAACAGGATCAATCGTAGAAAGCTGCACTCTTTTTGCTTTGTTTACAAGATTTTAAGCTATTATTCTCCACCTAATTTGGCAAAAAAAATACTTTTCGCACCAATATTCACAATATTAACGTCTGGCGAAAAGACCTTATTAGGCATTGTACCTAACAATTCAACAGACCTTTTACATATAACTGTGCTAAGGCTATGAATGATCTCCCTACTCATCTTAAATCATTGTCACGTGTTTCCTTCAAACGCGGGGTCCATGTAATTCTAATGTCTCAACAACTCTGAGATCTCTACCTGGGGTTTGATTGGGCTTTAGTTTTAGTTTACTTTAATCTTGCATCTGACATTTCGTTCACGTGTTTGCCATCTCTAATTTATTGTACACATGTAGGTATATTTAGCGTTTGCTGTTGGTTGGGTTGTGTTGTACTTGCCATCGTTTATCTCTTCTCTTTCTAACTATTGGCTTTACTGGGGATCTACAAGAATAACAGAGATTCTTCTTGATTACCTGACGTGGATGCTATTGCACTTTTCCTTTCAACTTTTTTTAAAATTATTTTTATTAATTATTATTAAAAGTACAATAAACTATTACTATTATTATTACTAAGGTGAGGCACTCCATGGGTGCAGTTTTTCTGGTCTTCGGACGATGTGGCATTATGGTCTGATTTTCAAAATGGGCAGTATTAAGCTCCATCCGCGTACGATTTCTCTCGTTTGTTCATACCTCTCCCACAAGACCTTCTGCGTTAAGAGGTTAGACTTGCTGACACTAGCGTGTGACAGGACGCACTGCTCCAGCCCGTACTATTCATTCTATATACCAGCGATGTTCCAGCTAATACAAGCACTCGCTTGATGCTGTATGCAGACGATACGGCGACTTATACCTCGTTGAAGAATGATCCACTTGTGTGCAGAAAATTGCAGAGGTCTGTGGATGAGTTGTGCGAGTGGGCTCGCAAATGAGGACTGGTGCTAAATCCTGATAAGTACGTTGCGATTCGTTTTTTTTTTAAGACGCAATCACCCTCCCTCCAACATCTTTATTTGGAGACAAGAGCTGCCCTGGAGTACCCAGGTGCAGTACCTGGGTACATGGTGGCGTCCCGTTTTATTAAGGCATGTTCTGCTGTAGCTTCCCTAATTTGCTGGAAAAGTTCTCTTAACTTGAGGTTGAAATTATTGATCTTCACGGTGTTTGTTCGGCCGATACTTACCTAAGGCGCTCTCACCTGGTTCAGCGCTTGTAAGTCGCAGATCAAGAAGTTCAATGTTTTTCAGAACAAGTTTTTAACAAACGTCTAAATTGAGCGATTATGCGCTGGCGCTGAACAGGAAACCCGGAGAACCCCCAGGCCACCACCTCATGTCGATAGGCGGAGGATCTTAAAGCCCATGAATTGACTGGCCGCCATGACTCTGCTGAGATAATCATAATAACAAGACCTCCAAATCCGTGGCTAGATTGGCCGTATTTTTGACGAATAAAAGATTTATGGACACAATGTCCAACCTTAAGGAAATTGAGACCCCCGACAAATAAATTTTTGGCCATTTATGGGATCTGTTTTCTAATTTTCTGTATATCTTTATACAATATAACTATATAATAATTAATTTTGTTAAAAACTTGACTTCAGCTGTTGTAAAATTAGGCCACCTAATAGAAGTTATGACGCCATATTGTAGTGTTTCTTATGGCCAATATAACAAAAACATTTTTGCTCAAATAGTGTAGTACCGAAAACAGTAACCCGCATTCTAATATCACTTTAAAAGACAGTAACAATACTAGTATAGAAGATCCTAAAGTACTATGCGACGTCTTTCTGAACTTTATTACTACCATACAATCTAATCCTGCACTACACCCACGTACTCAACACATAGCTGGTAATTCCAAAATCATGTACCTGGTTTCTACTACATCTAATTTAATACGTAAAATCCTTGAGGTCATTTCACCAAAGGCGTCTTTCGGACTGGACAACGTTCCTGTAAACATAATTAAGAAAGCTAGTACATTTATAGCTGATCCAATAGCAAACATAGCTAATTGAATGATGCTGGAAGGTATATTTCTAGATGCACTCAAACACGCGCAAATTATTCCAATACATAAAAAAAATGACAAACACTCTATTAATAACTATAGACCTAATTCACTCTTCTCGTCATTTTCTAAAATTTTTGAGGAGATAATATGTAAACGCCTATACGATTTCTTTACGACAAATAACCTACTACAGCGGTCACAGTATGGGTTCTTACCTGGCCAATCTTGCGAAAAGGCAACGTTCAGTTCCCTCGACAATTTACTACCAGCTCTGGATAACGGGAACAAAGTTGGTAAGGTTTTAGAAATAATAAACCATCAAGTTTTATACGACAAACTTTGCAAATACGGTGTCCGTGGGAACAGCTTACATTTAATTGAATCTTGCCTGACAAATCGAACTCATCATGTTAGCATTCTGTTATCAATAACACGAAAACACATGTTTTCTTCCGCGTCCCCATTATCACATGGAATTCCACAAGGATCTATATTAGGTCTCTGTAATATATGTATGTATGTAAATGACTTAACCAATTTTATGGGAGGAGAGGGAATATACCAATATGCCATGGATAACACTTGATGAAAAGATTAAATGGGAATATCAAATAGAGAATCTGTGTCGAGAATTGAGCAATGCGCAATACGCATATGCCATGTATAAAATCAGAAATCATGTGTCAGTAGAAGTTTTGCGTTTGTTATATTTTGGTCATATTCAATCCAGACTGTCCTATGGTGGTGATATTCTGAGGATCGTCCACCTTTTCCCAAAGAGCATTAGTGATACAAAAACGAATCATAAGAGTCATACTTAATGTGGCAAGCTGGACTTCCTTCAGACCCCTATTCCGCGATATTGGAGCATTACCATTGCCTAGCTTATACATCTATAAATTATTGGTTTTTTATAACAATAATAAACATCTATACAGCCGAAATATCGATGTTTCCCGTAGTATGCTAACTAGAAATGCCAATAACCTAATAACATATCTTTATAAGCTTACTCTCTATGAGAAAGGTGCGTTGTATAAATCGATATCTGCCTATAATGCACTACTTAGCACTATTAAATGTATTACTGACGAAAAAAAATTTAAAAGAGCGGTTTACGATTTTCTGGTTGACAACGGGTTCTACAGTTTCCACGAGTTTATCAACCGGGTCGTCCAAGCTTCCTCAAGGCTAATTTCATCTCTTACATGAACTGGGGCTGCTCTATTTGTGTATACATGATGTTTCTGAATTGATACGAAAGATTTCAAAGGGTGATTCTTTAGCAAAAATTAAGGGGGGTCTTTCATATAACTTTTTGTTTAACACCCTTTTCCATCCAAGTTACAGCCCTTTAAAATTAGGTAAAAAAATTTGTTTTTATTTAATATATCCACTTTGGAAAAATTTAGAAGCATGAAATTTGGCAGATAACTGATGCTAATAAAATGGCAGTTTTTGAGTGTTTTTGTTACCCTAAAATGTAATCACAAGGGGCTGAAAAAAAACAACGCCTATCATATTTTGCATCAAAACTTTTTAATGCGCCTATACTTTCCTATTTAAAAAAATTGATTTAAAAAAACAGACTCAATCTGCAACTTTTTTATGTCTTTTTATCATAAAATTGTTAGTTTGATCACAAAAAAATAAAATACTGCTCAGACTCTTTTCCCATAAATTCACAAAGAGGTTATTATTTATTTTAGCTGTAGCACTAGAGGAGGCTGTTCTTAATTTAATTGAAGAATCTCCCGGAACAAGTACGAGGCAAATTGCCCGAGAGTTAAATGTGAACCATTGCACAGTATTTAGAATTTTAAAAGAACAAATGCTGTATCCCTACCATATCCAACGAGTCTAAACGCTCTTACCTCAAGATTTTCTACCTCCTTAAATTTTTTGGCAATAGATCATTCAAATGATCACACAAGCTCCGCAGTTCTTATCTCGTATTTGTTTACTGATGAGGCAAGCTTTACTCGGGAATCTATCAGAAATTTCCGTAATAATCACATATGGGCAGATGAAAACCCACACTAAATTGCTGAATCTTAATTTCAACATCAATTTTCATTGAATGTGTGGGTTGGTGTTATTGATGATTATTTAATTGGGCCATATTTTCTCCCAATAAGTTTAAATGGAGACACATACTGCCATTTTAAGCAGAGTTACCCCAACGTTTTGATGATGTTCCTGTGCCAATTAGGCAAGAACTATGGTTCATGCATGATTGTCACTACTTAGACGAAGCTTATGCAAATCGCTCGATAGGCCGAGAAGACACCCAGAATTGGTCTGCCCGATCCCCAGATTTGAATCCATTGGACTTTTGCATTTGGGGTTTTCTTAAAACACTGGTTTGTTCCACTCCCGTTGAAAATATCGATGATTAAAGGGATCGTATCATCGTAGCATGCGAGACTATTAGAAATACACCAGGATTATTTCAAAGAATACGGAATTCAATTAGACGAAGAGTAGAGTCCTGCATTTTGGTCGAGGGGCGCCATTTTCAACATTTATTATGATTTTTGTAATTGAAATTTTGTCCACGTTATTATTAGTTTTTTTGTAATTTGTTAATTGTTATTAGTAGTACAATTATTGTTTTATCCGTTCTAATTTACAATATTCTTTAACTAAATAAAGTTTTATTTAGTTGTGTAAAAAGTCCTTATAAAACTGTCTAGAAATTAAAGAAAATCAGGACAATAAAACTGTTTGTCATATGACTTCATTTGACAGCAGGTTACTTAATTTTTCTTTTAATAAATAATAACCTCTGTGAATTTATGGGAAAAAGAGTCTGAGCAGTATTTTATTTTTTTGTGATCAAACTAACAATTTTATGATAAAAAGTCAAGACATAAAAAAGTTGCAGATTGAGTCTGTTATTATAGCGGTTGGTTTTTCCACCCCCTTGTGATTACATTTTAGAGTAACAAAAATACTCAAAAACTGCCATTTTATTAGCATCAGTTATGTGCCAAATTTCATTCTTCTAAATTTTTCCAAAGTGGATATATTAAATAAAAACAATTTTTTTTACCTAATTTTAAAGGGCTGTAACTTGGAGGGAAAAGGGTGTTAAACAAAAAGTTATATGAAAGACCCCCCTTAATTTTTACTAAAGAATCACCCTTTGAAATCTTTCGTATCAATTTAGAAACAGCCTGTATAACAGTTATAATATGTATGTGTAATAATAATAATAATAATAATAATAATAATAATAATAATAATAATAATGTATATTGCCCAACAGATTTACAATCCAATTACAGGACATATTGTATTACAACATATGTATAATATAAAACCTAGTAATTAATTATATATATATATGTATAATGCTAAATGAGATATTAATAGTCTTAATTCTTACAAATACTGAAAAGTGGTAGTGCACTCCTTCAAAAGTGCAGTTAAGGGACCAAAATGCATATCTAGCGAGGGTTTAGCAATAAAGTTAAAGTTCGTGCATACTCTATAAATAGGTGATTTAATTAAAATGTTAGTGTTTGGTTTACTGCAATAAAAAGTATTCGATGATCTGGTTGCAAAGCGGGGTACAAGAAAGTTAATTTGTCCTAAGAGTGTCGGTGCGTCTATACGGTTATTAAGCAGATTATGCAGAAATTTAATATCTATTTGGCTACGGCGAAGCTCCAAAGAATCTATCTTAAATGAATTCAGTAATGATGCATGACTGAAACCTTGAATTGGATAGTCAGCATGATCCTTGAAGTAAAGGTATTTTAAGAAGCGTCTCTGAATTTGTTCCAATGTATTTATGTGACACTTGTAAATAGGTGACCATATTAGAGATGCATATTCCAACTTAGAGCGTACAAACGCAAAATATAAACGTAATATAGAGTCGATAGAAGTAAAACTACGTGTTATTCTTACAATGAAACCTAACATTCGCAATGCTGATGCGGCTGTGGTATTAATATGATTACCAAACGTAAATTGCGAGTCGAAAATTACCCCCAAATCCCTCATCGACTGCACACGTTCTATTATAGTATTGTCATAGCAATACTCATAGATTGTAGTATTAGTCTTTCTTGAGAAACTGACACATCGACACTTCGAGATATTCATCGCTAATTTATTCCTATCGCACCATTGCTGGACAACATTAATTTGGTTTTGAAGTACTACACAGTCATCTTCAGTGTCTATGGTAGCATACAATTTTAAGTCGTCTGCAAAAAGCAGCTTGCAGCAATCAAGTTCTGAGGTCAAATCGTTGATAAATAAAAGGAATAAAAGAGGGCCTAAATTTGTTCCTTGCGGGACTCCAGATGTTGGTGAAAAGTCATCCGATGTATGACCTTTATATGCTACGTAGTGTCTTCTGTTGGAAAGATAAGATCCAAAAAGCAATACAAGCGACGACGAGAAATTAACATTTTCCAGTTTATTCAAAAGTAGTGAATGGTCCATACGGTCAAAGGCTTTGGTCATATCAGTATATATGACATCAACCTGCTTGTTGTTGTCCAGTCTATTAGATATATATTCAGTCACGACTGCTAGATTAGTGACAGTTGATCTTTTAGCCATGAATCCATGCTGATCGATTGATATCAAAGATTTTACTTGGGGATATATGACTTTATATAAGCAAGATTCAAATATTTTCGCCAAATTATTAATTATAGCAATTGGTCTGTAGTTCTTAACAGAATGTCGGTCTCCTTGCTTATGAACTGGAGTTAATCTTGCAATTTTCCATGCTTCAGGAAATGTAGATGTACTTAATGATAGATTAAACAAATAACACAATGGACCTGCAAACACCTCCGCACAATCTTTTAAAATAAATGGAGGTATGTTATCATAGCCGACAGTAAAATCAGGTTTAAGGTTCTTCAATGCATGGCGAATATCATCCTCAGAAATTGATGATACTGTAATTAAAGGATTAGTCGTTGAAGTAGGTGATAGTGGCTGGGAAGTAGAAACTGGATGATAGACTGATTGGAAAAATTCACAGAAGCCATTAACAATGGATAAAGGATTGTCCAGTGAGTCACCAGTTGAAGCTATCATCGAATTAGGAATGTCTGCATCTTTTCTTCTTGAACGCACAAACTGCCAAAACTTACGTGGATCAACTCGAATGTTATTTTCCATATTCGAAATGTATATTTTGAATAATATATTCGAATTATTTTTTATTTTTCGTCTCAAATTCTTAAATATGGTAAGATCTTCAATAAGTTTCGTTTGTTTATACTTTAGCCTAAAGTAATTTTTTGTTTTAATGTCGTTAATATGCTCACGAGTAAACCAAACGGGATAAGAGTAACTACTATTACATTTTTTTAATGGTACATACAAATTGATATAGCTATATATCGTATCATATAAAGCTGAACAAGCATCGTTAATATCGGTGTAGTTAGAAACAAAGGACCAATCTGTATTTAGGAATGCATTATAAAGAGCAACAAAATTGGCTTTTCTGTAATTGTAGTTTTTGACACTAGAGCTACCACGGAGACCAGTAGTATGTAATGATTGATGTTTTAAAACCTTTTATTAATTTTTATTGTATTGTTATTTGTATTTATGTTTATAATTGACAATTGCCAAACCAGTGGGTATTATGACTGATAAAGTATTATTATTTAATTATTTTCTATAACAACTTTTTTATGGTTATGTGGAGTTTTGTTCTTCGTCGGTCGACCAATTAAAATTACAAGGGACGACTGAAAGAGATTAGTTTATCAAGAGTTTCACTTGGGTGATTCAGTATAGTTTCTGCCTACTAAAAACTATAAAACATCCACCGTCAGTTATGGTATGATCGTGCACAGCACAAGGCCCTAAACCACTATATTTTCAGCAAACTAAAATAGATCAACACCAATTTAAAATTAGAAATCAATTCATTTTTTTTTTTTGGAAACGTAAATCAGCCAATTTCTGATCTCAGTAAAATTCAGAATGTATTTTAAAGTTACGTTTTTAGTCAAGGAAAAAAAGATTTTATTACACTCCTACACAGATTTGTCACTTGTACGTTTCCAGTAAGCAAGAAACTTTTAGGTAATTACAGCTTTCCGAAAATGCCTTGTAGTTGTAAACGATGAAGCATGTAACAAAGACAGATACCTCAATTTCATACCGAGAAATCTGGTCTCTTGTTTTTTTAAACGAAATAAAATCCTAAATTTAGAATATAAGCATCGTCAGGCAAATTCAGCGTATCCATTTTTGGCAAAATTAATACTTACTACGCAGAATTATAACCCTTAACGAGTATAAAAAGAAGAGATCTGGAAAACGTACGTTTGACATTCGTGTCGCATAAATCGCGGGATATATTTTATTATTATGCTAATGTATAATGGCCCCGTTTCGGCAACAAAATATAGAAATATTTTGGGTACGATCCAAGCACCGTTGCTCACCAATTCGTGCACACCGTGCCAGATTATCCGAAATCCAATTGTACGAAGCGGCGTTGCTTCTGATGTCCTTGCTTGCTATTCTACCGAAGACATTATCATAATGAATGGGTATTTAAGCCTACCAAATCCTGGAAATAATAAAGTAGATAGAGCTGTAATAAATATTAATTTAATGATGTAGTCGTTATACTCATTGTTATTTATATACTCTTGTAGAGAATGTTTAGCTTGTTTATAAATCACTTTATATAATGATTTTCCAAACAAACTTTTGCGGTACCTAAATAGTCCATTATATTTTTTACACCGAAATATATATCTTATTTCTTACTGGTAATTGTAAATCGAACCATATCTGTGTGGGTGTTATTCCTCAGCAAAACATTCCCCCTTGAAATGTGCAACATACTTTCCTATATGCCGTTCATACATATTTCAACGTAACAACTCCCAAACCGACGGTTTGCATTATACACCAGTGAGATAGCGTGCATGTTCCATGTTTGCAGATATTCCGGTGGCCCGGAATCAAAATGCTTCGCATTTACATGACAGACAGCATTTGCATTATTTTTCGCAACGTTCACGGATCATTCAGCCAACCGTGAGCACTAAGAATGTTTTGCTCGCAGTAAAGTATAATACGAAGTGTGAGTGGAGTAAGAAATGGCGTCTAAATCTGTGATTTTAGTACAGGAACGTATTCAAAGGTAAAGCGATTTTACGTGTGTTGTCTGATAAATATATTAATGGAATAAATTTGTTAAAAAAAATGATGATTATTTATTATTGAAAAACGACATGAATCCCAATTGACATTCTATTTTAACACAGAAAGTAGACCAGTGGAAGATGTTGAGATTATAGTTCCGATTTTATCATTTTACGTTAAGAACTGGTTTCTTGGTTGAAACTGGATTAAATTACCTAATCCTGGGTACCACTTTTCTGAGCTTCGTTCTCTTTCTTTCTTTTTTTACAAACGTAGGTAATAATAACTCATGGCCAACCAATGTCCCTGTGATTGATTATTAGTCAAACAAAAATTTGCACAGTAATAGGCATAAGAGTCTTTAAACTTAACAAACACGAATAAAGTTCTATCGTTCTTCTACAGGACACCAATCGGTAGAAATGTACAGTCCCTTGCCATAATAATGTTACCACCACGTAAATTCCACTGATTTGACAGTAATAATTACAGCTTAGAGAATCATTTAAAACGGTCCTGCATTTCTCAATCGTTACTTTTAAAATGAAGATGATCTTTCGCAAATTTTAATCGTGTTTTCTCCATAGTTTGAGTTCAGCGAGGCTTTCTTGTTAGTCGATATGATTTCAACCCCCATTCTGCTAATAGTCTACTGAAAATTCGACGTAAAATATTTATACCAGAAGTTTGTGCATCTCGGTATAGTTCCCTAAATACATTTGCAGATTATTTGTATGTACTCATATACTTAAACTTCTTATAAATATTTCTAGAACTCAATCACGTCTTATAGGTACCTCTCCAAAAATGCGGTTATATGTTTTCTACCTGGCAGTAACATTAATATGGCAAGGGACTGTAGTTAAGGATGACTCATAGAACTGTTCTGAACAGGGGATTGAGAAGACCTTTATTAGTCTGACCGAATTTAGGAATTTTTATGGTCTGCCTTTCGGTTAATCCAAAATTCCCTGGCCCAATGTTGAGGAGGGTTGCAGGTTATAGTCTGCAAAGTGCTATTATCCCAATCATACCAAAATAGTGCCACAAGTTTGTAACGTCCTACAAAACGAAAACTTCAAACTGTTCTTTGTGTACCTCCTAGAAAAAAAAACTATATATTTCAACTTGTCACATCGTTATATTTGGCAAGCATTGAACTGTTGGCCTTCTCAATATACACGCATATTGATAAGGGCCAGCTCGGCACTAATTTATAATTCAACGAAAAGCAGGCATGTAGCAGCAAAATATCTTGCACCCAATATGGGTTAGTTTGCGACCAATAACGACAGTTGTGCCGATCAACCATACCGTTCAAACAAAAGGTAGGTAGGGTAGGTTAGTTGCAAAATTGGGATCACGCTTATAAATATTCATCATGATTTCACAAAACTGCAATCTTCCATCAAAATCATCTTCAAACAACTCTTATACAAGACAAATCTTATATGGATGATATTTTTCAACGTCTTGCAAACTAAAGAACGTGGTATTGGTTGTCGATTCGGATGTATATCATTAAATAAATTACATACTTCGTCGTAGGATGGCTGCCTATCACCAAAACCAATAATCATTAAAACTTCAATGCGTTCGCTTTCATTTAATTGCACCATTTTGAGCACATACTACTGCAAACACTACACTTTCTCGTTTGACAGCTACAATTGTTGTTTATCAGAGCTCTACTTTTGTTTTCTTAGGCCACTAAGATCTCAATTACGAGTATAATCTTTTATTGTAAGTGATATCTTGATAGATAATCATAATAAATGCACATAACTATACATTTTTGAATTGACCTACTTATTCGTTTTTAAAACAATATTCAGGGTGTTCCATTTAAAATTTGAAAGATGAATGCAACTTCCGGTTAAACCGGAAGTTGTATTATAATTCTGAAATCTTCATTTTATGCAGAATAATGGATAATATGCAAATGCCCAATTTTGTAGCAATATCTTCAAAACTGCTTGAGATATTTAAGTGTTTCCATACTTTTGCCCACCTGTATATAAATATAATGCAAAAATATGTAAAACTACGAAATAGTTCAGCCATTTATGCTGGCGTTTCCAAGTTCCAAGTTGAAGCCGGTTTCAGTCACGTAAATTCAATCTTAACCAAGTACCTACAAGAACAAATTAAATGTGGACTTTCGAGGGGATTTAATAGATTAAAATTGACCAATTTCGAACCCAATATAGCGAACTTTGTAAAGAAACGACAAGCACACCCATCTCATTGATTACTTATTATTTTTATTTATTTATAATTACTTATTATTTAATAAAAATTAAGGTCTTTAAATTTCAACATCAAGATATTTTTTATAAGACTATCGTTACACAATATAAATTTACTTTAATAAAGGCTTAAAATTATAAAGTAAATTTACAAATACTAATAGATACTAATAGATAGTTTTTTCTTAATTAACTGAAAATTACTTTTGTGGGGGGTCCATGGACATTTCGAAAAATCATATAGGAGTCGATGATGTTAACGCTGAATGGTATGCAGTAATTTGTAATGATTTCTTTTTGTTCCCCAACTGTGAAACAAAAAAAATGCGTGGACAGCAATTTTCAACGCCTCAAGAAGCAGTCGAAAGCCATGTTTCTGAGATACAACCTTCAGAGTGGAGAAAATGTTTTGAGAATTGGTTCGTACGAATGCAAAAGTGTATAGACCATAAAGGCGAATATTTTGAAAAACAATAAAATAGTTTGTTCTCAAAAATGTTGTTTTCTTCCCAGATTTTGTAAAAAATATAAAAGGTGGTTTTAGGAAGGGACATATGTAGTTGTAAGGCAGTTCTATTAAAGATAACTGATGATATTGTTCAGGTACAAGAAATCGTTTGATACTGTTGCTCATCTAATGCTGTCTTCTCTCGACATGCTTGGTTCATATTTGGTTTTATCGCTATCAGTATGTACACCCAGATGATACGTATAATTCATCTTTCTCATAGAATTCAACAGGGCTAGTTTTTGAGACCGTTGCTATTTGTAGAATTGTATTTGATCTACACCTGATTCGTATATTATCCGAGATTCATTTGAAATTTCTCAATACAAAAAAAATCAGGTTATTTTATTTTGGAGAGGTCAACCTTTTACAAAAATCAACTGAATATCACCCAAAACAATGCTGTTATCCTTGTTTCACAGAGTGTTACAAGTCTTGGTGTTGTAATTAATAACACTTTTCGATATGGTCAGTACATTTCGGAACTAGTTGGTAAATCTTATAATAATCTCAAGCTGTTGTACTCTATTCGATCAATATTTAATATTAAATTAAAGATTACCTTGTGTGAAGCCATGGTGTTGTCTTTATTCAATTATTATTCACCGATTTATGGTCCATATTTGGATTTAAATATTATTATATTTCGCATAAACATAATTGAATGCGACGTTGTAGAAGTTAGTGTTATGTTTTAATTTAGGCATGAGATTTTTATGTACATATATTAGTTACTATTATCTGAACTGCCCTTTAAGATGTCCATTATCTACTATTATATTATTTAGCAATTTTCTCTTTTTCTTTCCATTTATATGTACATGGAAATAAAGGCATTATTACGAAAGGGTATTTGCTATAAAACTGAGGATCCGTTTAACGCATGGTAACCATTAATGTATACAGATGCAATTTCAACGTTAAGCTTTATTAAACGTGGGAATGTGATAATGGCTTCTGCTTGAGTAATTTCCAATTTCACTGTGCACTCTTGCAGAAAATATCCGATACTTCGATAGGTATTCAAATATGGAAAACTTGTAAAACCCATCACATCGACGCTTCAAAAAATAGAAGTGACAAAACTGCCTCTACCGAATAAAAGACAAAAAACACGCACGTATGTATACACAAGAAAAATCCACATCGCTTCTCCGCATCATAATATAATTATTTGAGTAATTTTAATGAAAACGAGTTAGTCGAGGTGCAATAACATTTCGAACTCTCGCTCTTTAAAATCCCCTTTAAACATAGCATCGGTACAGTCGCGTTTGATAATGAAATCATTCCCTATAGATTTCATCGGATGGAATCGTCAAGGGTGTGAAATATTTTCTTTTTAATAAAAACACAGACCTCGTTTCAACGACGAGCTGGAACGTTTAATTGAGTCGTGAAGTGAATTTCGAAAGACCCGAAACGACAGCTTTATTCCCCCTATTTTTCTAGTGCCTATGAGATAATATTTTTACAACGTTTAAAATGCTTCTTCATGAATCATTTATTATTTTGAAGAAGTGGATTTCATTCCTTTATTTATATTCGTACGATTTAATAATTTTAATAAGTAAGCAAATTTTAGAATGAATTTCAAACTTATATAGGTACGAATCTCTTTAAAATTACCCCTTGTGTAGTTTACGGCACATAAATTTGAGATTGTATCTGAGGTCGTGTTGCTTATTTTACAATTTTTACGAGATCGACAACGACCTAGGACATTTAAAGTGTCCTTACATCCGCCACGTACGTATTCTAGAAACTCTACCAAGAACTAGTAGAGCATATGTATATCGAACTCATGAATTTTCAACCGGAAATTCGAAATGCCGTCATCCAGACGGACAAAACGAGTGGAGAAACTCTATTTTGGAATATCCGACTGGGTTGCTATTGTGTAGCTGTCGTATACGTAGGTATACAATTTCGTCTATAACATACAAGTTTAGGGAATCGTACAAAATATGCAAAATAATCTTGTTTATGCTGTAATCCAAACTATGTATGTACATAAATATATAGAAACTTCTCAGTTTAACCATTATAATTTTAATTCACTTAAATTGACACATCAACCACCTGTTTTAAATTATTCTGTAGACTCGAATACAACGAAATATCATCGCTGAAGCATATTTATGAATATAAAACGTAAATCGCCGAATCTCGTCATCATGAATATTTAAATAACCACCGAATCAGCTGAATCGCACTCGCACATGTTGGTACCCAAATTCTCCCCTTCCATTATGAGAGATGACTCTCCCGAGATAAAAGTTGCTTGATTTGCTCTCCCAACTTTAATTTAGGCGCAGCACATCTCTCTAGCGACCATAGTAACTTCACAGTAAATAATTATACCTTCAACTGTGAGTGCGACAGGTAAATTGTCAACTAGGACGAGAATACCGAGCACCGTTTTCAGGAAAAAGCTTTCTCTTTACTTTATAAAGGAAAGACTCTTAATTCTCGCGTAATTTAAAATGATTAGGTGTTTTTACCGCGACGGAAATCTAGTAATTCAAGGTGTTAAATTGGACGAAGAGAGGATATCCGCATGCTTTCTCCTTTTACCTTTTATATCGTAGAGAAATCGGAGAAAACTTTTCGAGTTATAACAAGAAAGTAGAGAAGCTGCAATAAACCACTACACCGTAGACTTTTGCAATTGGAATTAAGTGATATTATATTACTGATTTTATTATAGTACTTAGAACTTAATAGGCAATAACGGATAGTTGTTACTGCTAAAACTTGTTATAGTTCTTCTGGATTTATGAATTACAGCAGCGCAGTTTTGTAGAATTGTTTTAAGTAATAAATTTTACAAGCAAACTAACATAGAAATTAGAAATGTTTCAAATAATGCATTAAGTACCTACATATAAAAAATGTAAGAAAACAATTAATAATGAAAATATTATCAAATATACGAGTATGTACTAAATGAGTTTATTTAAGTTTTATTCTTCCCACATAATAATTGAAGTGACAGGGCAAAGCTACACTTTTATGTTTGTGACTGTACCAAAACTTTTCTAAAAACAATAAAACTTTGGATAGTTTATGGAATGATTAATAAAAAGTGTCCGCCGCCTCCATTTGCTCTGATTACTAAAAATTTTAAATTTTAAAAGTTGTTTGAAACGTTGCTCCATTTTTGAAATTAAAACTTGAATAGTTCAAAATATAAAATAGGTATGTCACCACCTCCCGGGAAACCCAGCATTAGTTAATTTTAAGAAAATGTAAATTCTTTGACATTGCTAAAGTTAAGGATAAATGAAGATAAAACAAAAATAATGGAAACTGGAAAAAACAACAACGGGCATAGTACTCAATGTGGGAAACTACAAATTTGAGAAGGTGAATAAAATTAAATACCTGGGAGTTACGATCGCAAATGATGGAAAAAGGGAAACTGAAATAAAGGAGAAAATAATAGCAGTAAATAGAACATATTACGCAAACAAGAAAATGCTCAGAAGCAAACACCTTAGTAAGAAGACCAAGATAAGAATGTACGAAACATTGATAAGACCAGTAATGATGTACGCTGCGGAAACGATGACGATGACGAAGAAGAATTAAGGATACTGGAAAGAAAAATACTAAGCACAATACTGGGACCAGTGAGGGTGGCGCATGATGAATATAGGATGAGGATGAATCACGAACTAAAACAGGAAATAGGAGAAGACATTGTACAAAGAATTAAAAAGCAGAGAATAAAATGGCTTGGCCATGTGTGGAGAGCAGGAGAAGTGGCACATATAAGAACATTAATGACATGGAGACCTAGTGATTTAAGAAGAAGTGGGAGACCCAGATCGAGGTGGATTGTAGAGGTAACCAGAGACCTAGAAGAAAAAGGCGTTAGGAATTGGCAGAGAAAGGCGATGGATAGAAGGTTATGGAGGACAATAAGCCTGATGCTCTAAAATCAAAAATGGGGACTGATCCACCCCGCGTAAAGGATCTAGAGATCTTCGCAAGAAGAGGCACAACTCCTTGTAGGAGTGTACAGCCATTATATATATATATATAAAGTTATGTTCCACGAAGGTGTAAAAGATGTTTTACAAGCAGTTTTACTTTAAATTAGCCTTAATTACCAAACCCTAATTATCTAATAGTCCTTTGTTCTATTGACATATCTACTAAATTTAAATTCTAATGTTACCATCATGTTTCATTATAAAATCTGTCCGTGTCATTGTGCAGTTCTAAAATTTGCTGTTGTAAATCTATTCGCTGGTAGTTGTTGGAATTGCCAAGTCTAACTTTAGTGTTAAGTGTTTCATTATTTGCATTTATAGGTAAACCCTGAAGGCATACTTACAATTAGGAATTACCAATAGTTTACCACCCGAAAAGGGCATGTAAAATAGTTTATAAAAAGGGTTTGGTCATTTCAATTCAGTGAGTTCGGTAAAGTTCATCAATATCATTACACGGCAGTTCACTAGTTTCATTACAATGACAGAGTTCATTATCGTTACAAGTTCAGTTCATCATCAGTATTACAAGTTCAATGAGTTTAATTTTAAAGAGTAAAGAGTGTGTTATTAATCAACTACACCAAGTGTAGCATCAAATCTCCACAAAGACAAGCCACCGATATTACTTCGAATCCGTCCAGACCATCAGGTCAAAACAACCCGTTTGAATAATTGACGTTTTTTAAATTATTCTAATTGTTTTGAACATCGTTCCATAGTTTAATTTTTTTCCTTATATAACTTCACGAAATAATTTAGAAAAATCCAGTTTTCTTGCTGTCCACATATTTTTCTCAATGTTTTTTTTTTACTAGAAATCGGGAAAAGGCATTCCAAGATTTCGAAATTAAACCATCACTTTAAAACATGCCGAAAATAAAAAAAAACAAATTTTAATCATCATGTTTCGTAAATGTGTTTGAGAATTGTTTAGTTTGTTCTGGATTTGCTTTACTTTTTTTGATAGTTTTCTTTCAAAATAACATCAAAATTCCTCGAACAAATATAAAAACCGGAAACATGCAGTTCCACGATTGTTCCACGATTTCTGAATCATCATTATATCGTTTAAAAAGATCAGACGAAAAAAATTGCCAAAACTGCAACGTTTAACGTTTTTAACATTATTTCAAAGAGATTTTGATCTTCTACAGTTTATAAAATAGTTGCTGTACATTCTTCCAAAGTTAAGCCAAATAACATCAAAATTCTCTCTTCCCAATTGAATTTTTGAGAGTTCTTCTAAGATTGCCTTACATTGCTCCAGATTTATGAGGAGATTTATAGGTAATGATATTGAAAACCCTCATAAAAGCCCATTATTATAAGTATATTATTACAAATGAGCATCGAATTTGGGACAATAGGTAAGCAGGCAGCAATGTTTCTATTTTAAATATTAGTGTATTGTCTATGCAATTAGAGAGAGGTATGTGTGGAGTTTATAACCAGGATATTTTGTGTTGGACACTTTCATTTTTATGGATTAAACTTAAGGTAGTGAAACAATGCCAAAAGATTGTGAATTAACCAAAGTAGAACGTGGGCAAACAGTTCTACTTAAGACACAAAGTAAGATTTTAGTCGCTATAGCGAGAATAATGAAATATTCGCGATGTGCGTTTCGTACCACGCTGCAACGATATGAATACTGGATCGTCAACAAAGCGACCGGAAATGCCTTTCGAACCTATGGAAGTGAAGGGTGTCTAACACAATTGGCCAAGACTCTATGTCAAAAGAGTAAAATTATGCCGGCCCCTTTCCCTTTCGGAAATTGGAAATATTACATTTTAAAAGTTAATCCAGATAGTTCTGCAGGTGTGACGTTTCAAGAATCACATGCTTGACAACTATTAACTGGTACACTCGAATTTGGACTAGTTTTCTTCTTTTATTTCGACTCATCATTTTTATGACGTTTGTAATCGTGTCTTCGAAATAAAGGAGGGAGACTCCTTTGCATATAGCCTTTGAATTGCATAGTGCTGTGCACACTGAAAGCATGTGTATGGAGATTTCATCCTCTTCCTCGCAGAAACGGCGTTCTGCTGTCTCTGCTGGCTCAATTGCTCTCATATGCACTCGGAGCTGACAGTGACCTGATAGGGTTCCTGCCAGTAAGTAAAGTTTGTCTTTGTTCATGATGATGAATTCATTGAATCTGTTCAGGTTGTAGGTTTCAAGAGTTGTTTTCGCCTGTTTCATTCCATGTTGATCAAACCAGTGTATGGTTTTCCTTTGATTAGCTTCTTTCAGGTTTAGGCACCAAAAAAAGTGTTTACGCTTCCTTTTTTGCGAGTTTCTCTGCTTTCTCATTTCTACCTATTCTGGTCTGTCCCGGCGCCCACACGAGGATGAATTTGTTTTTCTTGCTTTGCTCGTTTAGCTTAGACAAGCATGCTCAAGCCATTTTTTGAGCTGATTGTGTAGGAACTCAGCGCATTAATGGCTCATCCTTGACCAGCGGTCAGGATGATAATCTTCTGTTTTTGGTAGTTTCTTTCAAGATTGAACAGGACGCATCTTTCTATAGCGTGTATTTACGCCTGAAGAATGCTGAGGAATTTTCCTAAACTTTCGAAGTACTTGGTTCTTGGTCCATATACTCCGATTTCAATCCCTCCGGTTGTCCTAGAGCCATCTGTATACCATAGTATGGCATTTCTGTACAGTTCCGTAATGGTGTTTTGATTCCATCCACTCCTGAAGTCTAGCCCAGTGATAAATTTTTTTGCAAAGCTGACTTTCTTCGGCAACCCATCGTACAAATGTCCCACAACGGGTCGTCTCCAAATGTTTGTTTAAGCTTACCTACTACGAGTAGGTACTATTATTCCCACTATTTGAAGAAGCCCCCTCTCTTTCGACACATCGCTATAAAACATGTGGTAATCCATTCATTCCCAACCGATCAACTTCGTTTGCAAGAAATTGCAAATATCGTTCATTAGTTACAGAGCTATCAAAAATTATTGGGACCAGTAACTACAGAATATGATGTCAGACTGAGGGTAGCCTTACAGTTTCTAATGTACCGATATTGAAAATTCTTCTGCATATTTTCAAATTTAAACATTGACTTAACCTTGAACCTTCTACCATACATTCTGTTGCTTTGCTTTTATCGTTTCTAATTCTTACCTTCAGCTGTCCGATTATTCTCCCGATTATTTTATTTTGTTTTCCTTATATTATATGTTTTATATCAGAATACCTGACGTTAAATGGTGTACGTTTAAGTTTATGTACTGTCAAAAAAGTTTTTATTTCACGTAATAAATACTTCCGACGAAAATGCGTCGAAAATGTCAAAGATACAATGAAACTTTGCATTTAAGCGACATCTCTCATCAAATTGGATTTTAATGGATTATTCCGAAGGGAATACTATTTGTATACTGAAGTTTTTTCAGACGTTTTTCTTTCTAGCAAAGTTTTATAACATCAATCTTTAGACTGTCTAAATTTTTTATACCTAATAATTTTTCTTATATCTCTTAAAATGCTAACTGGGAATTTTATAAAAATTTATTTTTACCTTCGAAAAAATCAATTGTTTCTGACAGCGAATATTTTAAAAAGGTGTGCGACCTATTTATTTCGCCCTTGACTATATAACCGAAATATCATTATCAACAACTCTATTTTTCCACCGTTCTTTTCAAGCCTGACATGATCGTACTTTCCATTCAACCCTCGCCACGAAGGGTTAAAAGTGTAGCGAGGACCAGCAGTTGCAATATAACGCTGAACTGCTATCATCTACTTCGATCACCCTGCCTACAGCGGAACCTCAAACGCATTAATTAATATTGATGGACCGTTTCGTGAGTCATGTCTCTTAGAAAAGCTTCCCCTACAGAGCCTTATCGACAAGACCTCCCGGTATTTATGTATAGTATATACTTTTACCACCACACACCAACCAAGTTGGGGTAAAAAGAGGGATGGATTCGACGTGTTCGTAGGGTAGGGCCAATGAACGTTTCCATTTCGATTTATTTATGTAGATGATGTTAGTTTCCGACCTGCGAGTTCCTACTTAGTAGTTCTACTTTAGTAGTCATTCGCAATCTACTGCATGTAATGCAGGTGCGTTTCGAAGTGAATACTGACGCCTAATTGTCTAGATCCTGCATGCACGATACACATAAATACAACTGTTTCTGTTGATGGATTAATAGGACGTAATTAAGGTTCTTTGAACTTAAGGTAAGACCTATCCAGAATACTTAATTTCAAAACGTCTCTCGATTGTCAAAATTAATCAAGGCTGTACAGTAGAGTAAATTTATACTTTAAAATTTTAATGAAAAATATACGACGAAGCTAAAATCTCCTTTTTGTACACCCTTTTTTACTATCTCATCGTAAAATCAATTTATTTACTCTTCACAAGGTACAATAAACTCACGTCCTATATAAAATTATTTTCAGCCGCTTGTTTTTATAGCATTCTGATCTCCTGGTCTTCACTTTTTTTACACAGAATATGCGTACACTCCTAGTAAAATCTACATACATACATACCCTACGAAGATCAAACGTATATCTTCTAGACAGGATCGTAAAGTTTAACGTGCTTCCCCTAAAATAGATTCGTCTTTCCTCGCTGGTCGTTTCGACAACTTTCAGGAATCACTTCTGTATGATATATCGGTGTAGAACTTAGATCTTGAGGTTACGAGTATAATGTGTGTAACCGTTGATATAATTCGCAGACGGTACTTTATTTTGAGGTTGTTATGTATCAACAGCGGTCTTGAATTGGTGCGTTCACAACAAGGAAGTATAAATGAAATATATGGTACATATTTTTTTAGAGAAAAGTTATTAATTTTTAGAAAAAGGTTTATCACAGATTATCATCGATTCGTTATGTTGCTTTAAAATACTTTGTTCGTGATTTTAGTTGATTGTCTTAATAATGAAATAACTAATTCCAAAAGAAATGTTCTTGTTTTCTTTGGAAAATTATAAGATATGTTGGAAACCGAACCTCCATAGACTTAAATCCTTTTCGGCTTTCCTTAGTCTCTGCTTATGGTAATGTGCAAATGCCAAGATGATGGTGTACGAGATCTAACTAGTTTAGATTTTTTTTTCCAACAATCCAATATGATATTGTATTAATATTGTTACAATAAAAAAGCCTATTGATAGAAGAGGGTGGTGGGAGTTAAAATTAAACGTATCCATTTTACAATAGGAGAAAATCAGTGGCCGCTAGATGGCTCTCAAATATCAACGAAATCGGGAAAACAATTATGTTCTGTCATTCTGTCTGTTTACTTCTTGCACTACATTCGTAAACATCAGTTCCCAAGTTCATTATTAAACATGCTAAAAATCGAAATATCAATTTTGGATATTATAAAGTATGTTGGTAGCCGGGACAGACCAATTAATATTAATATTTTCCCTATTTCAGTAGTTAGTAAAGCGGCCGACAGAGGGTTGCCACTTTACTGATTTTCGCCTATTGTCAACTTTTTATATGACAGGAATGTCAGTGGTTATGTCAAATACTTTACCGAACCATCAAACTATTCTAATGGAATACACAATTAATGAAAAAGTGCAAAGTATTTGACATAACCACTGGCATTCCTGTCATACAAACAGTTGACAATACTAAAATGGATACCTACATTTAATTTTACCCCCTTTACCTTCTCCTATCAATAGGCTTTCGGAGTTCAAGTTGTTATCCTGTATGTATAATGAAGGTAAGGTCATGATAGCAAGATCTTTGAATAATTCCTTGCACAGTGTCCTAGATGTTGCACCACACAAACATCTTATGAGTCGTTTTTGCTGTACAAATACAGCTGCAAATGATGTCGACCTACCCCAAAAAATAATAAACTAAGAACGCTACGTAAATGTGGCAATTCATAATACGCTGTGACTAATTTACTAACTAATTTATTTATATGCTCTGCCCAACTGAGTCGATCATCTACGTTAAGGCCAAGAAAACTAACCGTAGCCACCAGGAATCGATATAGAATCTGTCTTCACATAAAGACTTACATCTTTTGCTAATATCGAGAAATGAACCAAATTAGTTTTATCTATATTCAGAAATAATCTATTATTGTTGCACCAGGAATTCAAATTGCTAACGTCACCCACCGACGAACAAGACACAACACATGAAACATCATCCGCATATTGCGAAAAGCAGCAGTTAAGAAGCATTGCATTAGATAAGTCATTGACATAGAGCAGAAACAAACTTGGACCAAGTATTGAACCTTGAGGTACCCCACACTCCACAGGAATACTGTCAGATAAATATGCCATCTTTGTTAACAAAATCCACGGTCCACACGGTCAAAGGCCTTAGAAAGATCAAAATATAATGCGGCAACATAATTAGCCTTATCCAGGTTTTCATAAATTTCAAAAAATCAATTAAACGAGTATTAATAACCTTCTCGAACACTTTGCTAAATGCAGGTAGCAATAAAATTGGTCTGTAATTACACATTGACCCCAGATCGTCCTTTTTTGGGACAGGTACAACTTTATAAATCTTCAACTTATCAGGAAACACACCAGATTTTAAGCACAAGTTAATACAGTGTGTTAGAGGGGATACTATATAATCCTTCTCATAGCTCAATAAATAGTATGGCATATCATCGGGACCAGCAGATTTCTTAATAGCTATATCACAGATAAAGTTTTTCACTTCATTCTCATTTGTTGGTTTCAAGTACATAGTATTCCCACAATTCCAAGATGTAACATAATTATTAACATGAGATACCATCCCGTCCATCTGGTTAAAATAATTATTAATACAAGAAAGAAAATAGAAAAATGCTTATAACGCTATTAAGAAAAATCGGTTGATGGTAGAAGAGAAGTTACTTAGATAACATTCAGCTCACCCAAATTTCTTCAATGGACTAACTCGGAGGATCATTTTTACTTGGCAATTCCTCGGTAATAAGTGTAAAAACATGCATCAATGACGGGAGTATCTTGCCTCGACCAACTGGCACCATGTACGACCGTGTTTGCGAGTCAGTGGAATCTTCTACAACGCACGGTGCGCTCGCAGTCCACCCTCTAGTAAACGCTCCCGTACAATTCGCGTAGTGAGTATGCCTTCCCTTCCTGCTGGTCAAACCGCTCCAAGTTGCCTTGACGCTATAGCGCTGAACACAAAGGCGCGGTTCTCGCGTGCTGTGGCCACGCTGAACTGAATTTATTTTATTTTTATTATTTTCATAAAATGCACCAAAAAAGCAATGCCAAATTTCAAGTAAATTTTGATATAAAAACGCTATTTTCCATACCCACCTCTCAGAGCTGAAATTGCAAAAAATCCGTTCTTAAATGACGCCTACAATATAAAATCAACATCGTCTCCCATTTCTTATTGAGCATACTCATGTGTTTACTCATCTGTAAACAATATAAAATTTGTTTAATTAAAAAACAGATTCTTACACCAACAAAAAAAAATACAATCACATTTTTCATAGCTTCATTTAACACATTTTAAATATTTGATGCGCCTTTTACCGTGAGTATCCTTAGAATAAAAGCCAATGACATTGTGTATCGTTATCATCATTATCATCTGTAGAAACGCTTTATCCGCATTTGTGCATGAAATTTCTTTTTTTAGCAATACCAGTTATAGTCTCAACTGTAGCCATAACCAATGTTATTTTTCACCTTTGATTTTGATTCAACGGTATCGTCGGTAGTTTTAGACTTTAGTAAAAGCAGTGGCTTAGGCTTTCTTTTTGATTGTGATTCTAACCGGAGATCAAAGCTGCTGCCTGAAGTATCAGACCTTTTAGGAACATGCACAGGTTTGACGCCACGGAGTGAGACAGTTTTTGATGCATATATTGTTTGTGTCTTGGGCGTTTGAGTATCTGATGTCTATATTTTAAAGCACCAAACTGATATTAGCATTTGGTTGCTATTCATGGGCAGTATTCTTGTTATTTCAAAACTTTTTATTGCTACATTAATAGTTGCTGATCTAGTATAGACTTTACCAACGACCTCACCTACTTTATCAAGTGTGACAAGAGAACAGGTGAGCTACGAGCCAGCCTTCGATTTCAAACAAATTATAAAATCCTATTATCTCTTGCCAAATCTATAATGTCAATATTTCGAGTATCCGATGAATGTGTATCTAGGATGAAAAGTATACGATCTTCCCTATTCGGTTTAATGTATGATACATTACATGATAGTTGATGAAATCTGTTATTCATTTTGTGAAAAGGTATGTCTGAATTCATTTGTTTTCTGGGATAAACAAATTTTGGTTGGACATGAATCTCAGAGGCCGACGTGCAAACAAGTAATGTGACAAGACGACCTTATTCCGTAGCAGGTAATTTATGGGTTTCTCTGTTACCTTTTAAGTTTAGTTAACAGAATCAAAACTACCTTTAGTCAAGTAACATAAACGAGAAAAACTGATATAACGCGGGGTAATGAATGGAAGAACGTCTTGACGATTTAAAATATTACTGCCACACCTTGAAAACTACAATTTGCTAGTCATTGTTTCTTTGCAAATTTATAAATTCACCAAAAATCCACGTAAACTTATAAGCAAATTGATCCAAAATGAACACTATCGCATTATGACTTACAATATCAGAAGCTTTTTCGGCTTTTATTCTTGTCTTCAAGAAATTTATAATCAATAAATAGTCTAGATTTGATAGTTTTCGTGATATATAAATTGTTTCTTAAAAATTCTACTCCTACTTGTTTAAATGCGTATCCTTACGTTTAATTTGTTAACAAATGCCAGAAATTACACAAAAAGTGTTTCTGTAGACTCAGTTTTAAGCTGACAGTACAGATACCTAGACAGCCAGAAGTTAGCTTGTTTTGTTAAGAATTGCAAAGTTTAGATTTAGTGGATTTAGTTGTCTTATCAACTACGAAAGTTGGGTATATACAAATCGGGTATCACCCTCCGGGTGTTGTTAAATTATTTCAAAATGAATTTTACAAATTTTTCATGTAGGTACCTACTCCACCACAAATACGACAAATGAAAATTTTGTTAATTTAACAACCTTCAAATGTCACATTGACATTTCCATTACTTTTGCAATGTGACCAACTTAAAATAAATTCGCTTAAATGTTCGTTACTTATTAGAGCACTATAGACCGTCTCAACCTTAGTATTCAGTATGTGTCTTATGCAGATACACTACTTAGATGCCAGTTCGACAATGACAAGTTAGGTTGGTAACTCATTTTAAATACCATGACATTTTAAATACTTGTAGGTTAGGTTATTCTAAAACAAAACTATGGGGCGATCGAGAAAGATTGTCTGAAAAAAAACTACTTTCCCAAGTCGATAAGTGTGTACTTATTTCCATTTATGCGTGTGAAGTTAGCAGTATACAAAAATTAGTGAACATATATCATTTTTCATGTTTATTTATTCATTGGCGTCCGTTTATTTTCTTGACAAATACCAACCTTAAACACGCTCGATAATAAACCGAACTAACAACTTCGCCTTGATATAAAAAGAGACAGTTTATTACAAATCGTTTAAAGCTGGTTTTACATCTGTCAATTTATTGATCAATTTCTAGAACTTAAAATTGGTCAATTTCTAGTTCTTGAAGTAGAACTTATTCTTGTATTACACTTATCAATAAATTTGAAAATATTTTTAAGATCTTTTTTTTGGTGAATTTTAAGTTCTTAAATAAGAACTTACTATTGCATTACACCTAACAATAAATTGAACTAAGAACAGCAACTGTGAAGGGAGTTTAGGATCTTTTTAATGTTAACAGTGGTAATAGTTTAACTCTCTCCGTCACTATAGGGAATTATGATATGTTTTGAAATATGAGGTTCGACTATTTAATAATTTTATGAAACTACTTTCATCCATTCGCATACTTTTCAAATTGTTCAGGAGCTGCTGGAAAATCGTTCTTTACTAAATTTAAGTTTCCCTGCTTTTTTGCAGTCAACCATGGTCTAACCTATCACCTCCTTGTTACTCTTGCTTTTTGTATTTCTATCATTTTTAGTAACATTAAGGAGAATGCAGCTTTTCTAAAATTTGTTAATCGTTTTCGTTGCCATTTTGAACTTGCTCTCTGCATTATGCCGCAAAATCAAAATTTCAAATAAACTATAAATATGAATTTAGCCTTTCATAATTACAAAAAATATTATGTTGTTCAATTATTGTTGCAATTAAAGTAAATTTGGCATTACTCTCGTACAACAACTGCGACAGGTTAGCACTATCCACTATTAAAACAAAAATTACTATGAAATTGAAGTTAAATTGACGCGAAAATAGAACATGTGCTAATTCTTCAATTTCTACAACTATAGGCCAAGTTCTTTAAATTGATCTATTTATTGATAAATGTAAAGCTCCCAGGTAGAAACTTAAAATTGAAGAGAACTAGAACTAGAAATTGAACTTGAAATTGACACATGTAAAAACATAACTTGACGTCAAGTCGTCTAAGTTCTAGAAATTGAGCAATAAATTGACAGATGTAAAACCAGCTTAAGATAGTATGAGAGGTATATATCCCATAAGAGACCGTACTGAATACTAAGGTTGAGACCCTCTATAGTGTGATAGACCTTATTACAGCATTATAGCTTATTTGAAAAAGAGAGATATAAAATTCTGAACAGACCCTTAGCCCAAATTACAATACATAATTTGCAAAATAAATTTTATGTGACATTCTCTGATAAATAAAGTAAAAGAAAACTAATCTATACCGAAAAATGGATAAGCTAATGTAATAATTATAGTAAAACTTTAAATACACCTGTTGTATAAACAATGTCAGAATGTATGACAATGAACAGAAATAACAGAACCTTGCATAATGTGATTTTGCCCTGCTTTCAGCCAATAAGAAACAAGTGTCATTTGGCTCTGTTCAGAATTTTGTCTCTCTCTTTTTGAAATAAGGTATAGTGAAATAAAAAGTATGGTTATAGTACTAATTGCAAAAATAATATTAAAAGTTAGTAATGTTATTTTTAGGAAACCTACGCTTTATCGATCTGTCAAAGTTTCTACTTCTCCTTCCATTAAACCGGATTACTGTTTGTTATTGATGATAAATCAAATATAATGTAAGTAACAGCACGAAAGATTCTAATTTAGAATAGATCATTAAATGAATACTCGGTACCATATACGATGTATGCTATACTTCATGTACTTTTCAGGTTAAAACATTCTCCACCTTATGTTTTCGTTTACCGTTTTACATATATTTGCTGTCACCCGTGTAAACACGACTCTTGCAGCGGCGACACATAATCTATTTACTTCAACAAGACCGAACAGTCGCGCATTTCTTAAAATATCACCATTCTGCACAAACACTTCAGCGAATGTTGCCAGCACTTCTGTCGTATGCATTATGACAATACCTACGAGAAAAAGCCGAAGACGAATTTGTACGGTTCGCTTTTATATGAACATTTCTAAAATATTAAGTGGTATACAATGTGTTCAAGGAAGTATACATTTTTGATAAACGTATAGGATAGGTAACTTATTTATATCTCGCTAGATAGAGCTAATAAAAAAAACTATGAACTATAAATTATACATAACTGAAAATTCATTACCGCTACGTACAATCTTATCAAACTACTTCATTCAAAACTACTCAAAGCAATCTATTCTGCAGATATGAATAATTGCTTATAACGCTCTCAGAAGCCGTTTTTTATAGTAAAATATCGTTTTCGCAATGCATAAGAACGAAGGCAACGAAGGTTAGTTGGACCGCCTGGTCGATCCATCTATTTACCATGATTTGGGGTTGGCGAGGATGCTTCGTCGAATCATCGTTTTCCATTAAAGAGAAACGCTTTTCTTGCGAAGTTTTGATATCCGTATCATAATGGCATTTCTCGCTCGCAATTTGAGATCTTTTCAACCGACACAGAAGACATTCTGTTAGCATCCCGCCAGTCGAAAAGTTAAGCAGTAGCTTGTAGAGGGTTTTGTAAATCGGATGAAGTAAAATACAAATGATTAGTAGACATCACTTCTGATGGATCTCTTAGAGTAAATATTTAAAATGATAATTAATTTTGTTTTCGGAGAGGTTATATCTTAAGAAACAAACAAACAATTAAAAATGAATATGAATTTTCTGCTTATCGTACAATTAAAATACGTTTCCTCCCTTTTCTTTACCGTTCTTCCATTGTCTTTGACATGATGTAAGTATGACAAAATTATATTAAGTTAAGCAGATTAACGCCCGATTGTAGAAACAAAAATTGCTCAACAACATGGCATCACAAGTCGGGTGTCTCAGTGGGCTGAAGCCAAAAGCCAATTAGAAGTTTCAAAAAATAAATTTTTGGAAAAAGAACATGAGCTCAAGTTACAATTTATGAGAGAAAAGCATGAACTGGAACTTGAGCTTATGAAGAAAAAAACAGGCACATGTAATGAATTTAATGGGAGAAGAGAGAATAAAACGAACTCCGTTTTTAGAAAATCGAAATCTTCGCACAAAATCCAAATCATTCTATTTTTCAAATTGGTTTTTAGGAGGACGAAATACTTTGCGACGCTTTTGTCAATTTATAAAATCTAGCAGTTCTAACATCTCTTTATCATCTGAATCCATAAATCTTTCCATATTTTGAACAACAATATTCTTTTTGAAAATGTAAAACACTATATATAATAATAAATTATCATCGATCGTATCGTATCACAACACAAAAGTAAGGTTACGTGTCCTTGAACTCAAGCTTAAGCTGTCAAATTTCGTGGTTCAAATTAAATCAGAGTTGAACTTCCGCGCAGGACTAAACTCGCATTGTATCTACAACTCAAGTAAAACTTGAACTTAGGTTTTTCTTCGGTTTAAGCTGAACTCGGGCTTAAACTCGCAATATACAATCAGCCCTTTATCATCTAATGCCTTGGTCGCGCCAAAATCAAAATTTGAATGTTTACAGAAAATGTCTTCGGTTGTGGAGAACTTAAATGTTAAGTATCAATCCTGTGGACACTGTGAAATCGATGAGTTTTGTGTTAAACTCTACAAAACCACTTTAGACGTTGATGTTTACTCCCCCGAACTAATTCTTTGGTAGCTCCAACATCTCAGAATATGAATGAATGAATGATAGTTCGTTAAAAATCTAAATCGGTAAAAAGCAGTGAAGACAGAGAACTACTGGGCTTGGCCATCATACCGATGAGAAGATCGACGTTTAACGCAACATATCTGAAGAAATCTCGAGTTGACTTCAAACTGAAAAACTGCTAAAATATCTAATTTTAAGAGAGGTGTCACCTCTAGATAGCCCATCAACCTCCAAAATGTTTTGGGAGCAATATAAGAAGTGATGAAGGTTTTTAGGGTTGGAACCATTTACAAGTAGGTACTGTCCAAAAGACTGCCTCTCTCACAGTAGTGACAAGATTGTTGAAATTCTGGACATCACTTTGATATGCCGCCCCCAAAAAATTTCTACCCTATCAATCTCTTATTTAATTTGTCCAACATCGCCGAGATTATAATTTTTAATCAACCAAAAGCTAGCCGTTCTTCTGCATAACCAGTTCAGAATCTTTGACAGGTTTCCAGCATTTTTAGTGCACTAAGGGCATAAAGTAAAGCTTCGAATACAAGTCAAATATCTGATGGTCTTAACCCACTTACAGTTGGCTTGATAAAATCTAGTTTTTCGAGCAAGCCTGTTGTCAATGTTTTGTTGATATTTTTATGTTATGTTTTGTTGTATGTATGTGGTGGATGCTTAGTTGCAGTGACACCGTAAGCTGTATTACTTGTCTGGCTATTACTGCAATTCTTGCGGTGTAGTTTTGAATGTGTAGATTGTATTCAAATGGCTTTGTAATAACATCATATCGGCTTTTATAACGCCGCGCTGTTAATGACTTTGCTCCCAACAGGGAATGGTAAGTCGATCCGGATTTCAACTCTCTGAAAAAATGTCACCGTCCTTTCAGAGAATTGAATAGCAGAATCACTTGCTTTAGCTTTTGTAATGACAAACTTAGAGGTAACGTTCTAAATTGTATCTTTTATCTTTGTATCCTTGTATTTTTCATTCATGATTTTTATATAATGATGACACGATGGTTTACGGTGATGTGCAAATGAGTGAATGTGTGAAAAGGTGTAAGTTGCGATGGACAGCTTGAGCGATTGAGTGATACGTTGGAGATTTTTGACTTAATCAAAACTATTACGACCAGATGATTCACGATAACTTGAGTATACTCACTTTAACTTCTACTCACAAACATTGCAAACTTTCATCCGAATAGTGTTCTCCTAGTGGCACACGCGTCGATAATTTCTCAATTAGGCATTGTTTGTGTACGCAGATTTCAACAACTCTAAAATTTTCTCTCAATTTCAAACCTAAATAAACTTTTTATAGTAGTGCCATGGACCACCATATAAAAAAAGGTTATCATCTCCCAAAAAATCACTACGATGGTCGCAATTATCACAAAAATCTATACCACTTTATTATTATTATACAGGGTGCCCGGATTTCGTAAGGACAACATGGGTAACTTTTTTATTTGAACACATAGAGAGACGGTTAAATTAGCAAAAAGGTGTAGATTCAAACGCTCACTAAGGATCCATTTTCAAATTTTACTTGTCATGCTTCATTTGTTTAATATTGAAGAAAAACTGAAATCTCCTAATTTCTTTTATTTGCCGCAACTTTTTTGTTACTTGAGATATTAGGATGCGGTTTGAAGCAATTCAAATTGTAATCTAAATACGTTTATTGGCGCTTAATAAAACAAATTTCTTTTGCGCAAATTTTTAGTAATTTCATCTAACCTCAAAATTTTAAATTGGAAACTTGCAATTTTTGTGGCTCTTTGAAAAATTTTGAGGTAAGATTAGGTTACTAATGGATTCTTAGTGAGTTTTTGAATCTACACCTTTTTCCTAATTTAACCGTCTCCCTATGTCTTCAAATAGAAAAGTTTCCCATGTTGTCCCTACGAAATCCGGCATCCTGTATATTGCCTATTACAAGTAAACATATGAATTCATTATATCTAAAGTTTTTGATCGTTTATAATAGTAGATAAAATATGTTACTACGTGCAATACGAAGCAGCAAACTCAAACTGTGGGTTAGAGTAGGTCAAAATTTGTGAACGTAAACGAAAACGACAACAAAAAAGTGATTATAAGTTTCTAGACTTCCTAGAAAAATATAGAACTATCACAGAAAAATAGTATGCTTTCTGAACTACTTGAGGCTCATCAAACACGCATTGAAATTTAGGTCTTTATTATTTCTAAGCTGTTTTTTTCTTAATATTTAACAATTCCCTTCTATAGAAAAAGCTTTCAGAAACTACTACATTATTCCAACTTTGATATGAACTGAAGGCCAAAATACGTTCTTTGGGCCCACAAGGTTTTGCTTCACGATGTTATTTATCTCAATTTCCAACCCAAATCTTCCCGTTCACTACCTACCTTTTTATCAAGTACAGAATTCTGTTTCGACTGTTATAATTACGATTCTGTTGAAACCTGAACTACCTGGAGTGCTCTGTGTTCTTCAATGTATTGAATGAAAATCATTAAATGTTCTGTGATGTGATGTTCTTGACTTTTTAAAATAAAATGACGTGACGGAGGATAGTGAATTTAGAACACCAAAAATCAAGAATTTTCGAATTTATGCAGGCAGTTTTGCTATTGCAGGGCTATGTTATTGACTCTATATATTCTTGGAATTGTCCAGAAGTGGAAGAAGACAAGTATTTCATTTAAAGCTGTTTTTAATGTAGATTCGGTACATATAAATGTCGTTATATAAAGCAGCGTTTAATTTTTACATACAAGGCTATATAAATATATGAGAACAGATTTCCATATACTGAATTTGAAATGTGTAACACAGTTACTGTAGTTGATCTACACTAAATGGCCGGTAATTACTTTAATGTCCTATTCAAACTCGAAATGGCAGTAATCATCTTTATCATTATGTCTGCTTTACATGCATCTTTCATTTCGGTTTAATCGATCTCATTGTCGTACGAAGAATACCACGTAAATGGCTAACATCATGTCAAGGTTAATTTTAGAATAGCAACATAGAGCTTTTACTAAAATTCGATAAAGACGATTCCTTTGTAATGATTTTTAAACACATTATAGATCAAACAATTATTTTGTTGTGTAACCCAAGCACGTAAATATTTATACTCTACAGTGTATGTGAGTTACACAACTACATATTACTGTAATCTAATTTGAATTTATCAAAAATGTAATAAGCATTGCAGTCGGATGTCGTTAAGCGTGTCAAATTCTCGAATTAACTATTACGTTAGTATGAAGGTCATGTATCTAATAAAACGGTTTTTTTTCGCCGAAATAGTATCTCAATTATACGCCCTCAAATAACCTAATTTGTGAAAATGAAATTATTCTGTTTACGACACGATGTTTTGGGTTTATTATTGCTTAGTTCCCAGTATAAACGCGATTTTCTATAGTGTCTTTCATTAAGCACTTCCTATCTTTAAATTTAAATAAAACAAAGTGGGTGTGAGATATCATCGATATTTTTTATTCGTTTGAAAGACCTATTGATGCCCAATTTTCCATGACTCTGGCACATAAACCAGGCTGAATTTGACCGATGGCTTGAGTTATGTTGGCTTGGAGGGCCGCTGTGGTTTATGGAACAAGAAACAGTCTAACGGGTTCAAATCCCACGATCTCGGTGGCCACTTCACATCACATCCACGTGAGATGACTCTCCTCAAATCGCTCGTGCAGAATGTCCAATGTGGCAAAAGCTGATGTACATATGATACTATAGCGCTGTCCTGTTGAAACCACATGTTATTGATGTCCATATCATTCAATTCAGGCAAAAAGAAATTGGTAATCATCGCTCTATAGCGCTTGCCGTTGACGGTGATGGCCTGGCTAACGTCGTTCTGAAAGAAATATGGACCGATGACGCCGCCAGCCCAAAATCCACACCAAATAGCGTCTTTTTCGGGATGCATTAAACGCTCTTGGATCTCGTGTGGATTGGTATCGTCCCAAATTTGACAATTTTGTTTGTTGACGTATTCATTTTACCAGAAATGGGCCTCATCGCTGTAGATGATTTTTTGATGAAAATTAGGGTCCAATCACCGAACACACGTCGTTGTCTATGGTCATTTACCTTCAGCTCTTGTGTCAGTTGAATTTTGTATTACACAGTTATTACCTCTTTTACTCGTTTACCGAGAATACCCTTAAATGAAATATGGTAATCCTTACCCCGTTAATATTATAAAAAATGTTCTCGCGCGAAAAGAAGATAGTGATGTCAACGTAAAAACAACTGTGACGCAGAAAATTTATTTCATTCATTTAATGTATTTAGAGAACAGGAACTGTGTGATATACTAGGAAGTTTATTAACACGCTATCGCACTGTCATTAGAAAATTAGACATTACGCTAAAACTGTGACGCATTTTCATAGCCACCTTTAACGCTCGCACGAAGTTTCTGAATACATTCACATAATTTGCGAATAGCAGTTTCTAATCTAGTATACGAAAATGTCACGTTTAGGATTGACAAATCAGGATTGCCTGAATTTATTGATGATTTATAGAGAGTCCGGAAAAATTTTAAGTCAAACATGTGCATTATTTCGACAAAGGTACCCGGGCAGGCCAATTCCATCTAAAGATGTAGTACGACGGTTAGTTAAAAATTGTTTAGAACATGGACAGTTTAGGCCAAAATTAAAAAAAAAAAAAATTGATGACTTGATTGATTGGTGTTATGGGATATTTCTATACCAACCCCACTGCATCTCTTCGAGAAGCAGCAACAACTTTGGAAATTTCAACAATGTCCATTCAAAGGGTATTAAAAAGACATAAATGAAGACCATTTTCATACCAGCAGGTACAGCACTTATATCCGCAGGATTTCTTAAATTGGGCCAATTTTTGTGAATTCTTCACCATAGCTTGTCAGGACGACGAAAATCATTTGGACTGACGAAGCTAAATTTACCAAAAATTGCCTCTTTAATAAACATTTTTGGGCAGCCGAAAATCCCCATGTAATGAGAGAAAGGGGATATCAGGAAAGTTGACAGTTTACTTTGTCGTTGTTGTACTAGTACAGGGCTGTCCAACTGCAAGTGCCCCAAGGGCCGCTTCAGAAAACTGTGCGGTTTGGAGGGCAGCATTATAAAATACTTCGTATATGCAATTTTATCAGTGAGTTTTAATAGGTATGGTATACAAAGAACAAACGCGTTTGTATTATTATTTTAACTTATACAAAAAATATCAAGTTACAAAAAAATTAGTAGGAAGTTTGAGGACGTTGGTTTTCACTAACTAATGCATCAATATTAACGTTATTATTTGTTGTTGATAAGCGAAGCAGCTGAGTAAGTGACTTATCAGAGAGGGAGCATCTATATTTTGACTTTATAAATTTCATGTTGGAAAAGTTGCTTTCGCAGAGATACGTGCTTCCCAGCATTGAGCCCAGTGTAAGTCCTAAGTTAGGCAAGTTGGAGTATCGTTCTTCTTGCAGCAACTTGAAAAAGTCCAATCCAGTTTCAGTTCTTCCTTGGTAAAAAGGATCTGACACAATTCCAGTTGAAGGTCTGCTCTGCTTACATTCTCAACTGAAATTGTAAGGGGCTGAGCAAAAACTGAAATCTTTCATTTTTTTAAGTCGCTAAATCGATTGTCGAATTATTTTGCAATTGTGTCAATGTATTTTATGTGAGGTAAATTTGAAATTTCCTTCAAATCCCTCATTTCTTCAAAATGCTCTTTACAACTTGGAAAAAATGAAAAAGCATTTTTTTCTAATGAAGACTTGAAAAGCTTAATTTTACTCTTAAATCCTTTTATGTGTCCCAATAAGTTGGCAATATTCTGCTGTTTTCCTTGTAGCTTCAAATTCAGTTCGTTAAAGTGAGATGTTAGGTCTGTTAAAAATGCAAGGTCTGCTAAAAATTGTGCATCTACCATTGATTTTCCAGGTTCGTAGTGTTAAACTTAACTTCATCTTTAAGAAAAATAGGTATCTTCTTGCGTAAAGTGAAGAATAGTTGCAGTTTCCGGCGCTTAACCAACGAATATCGGTGTGAAGTAACAAGTCTCCATATGTAGCATCTACTTCGGCTAAAAAATCAATCTGTAAGTCAAAACACGATTGCTCCCTCGAATCATCTTGGTTATTTTAACAACCACTTTCATGACATTCATTTGACGTAAGGATTTTCCACACAGGACCTCTTGGTGAACAATACAGTGTATCACAGGACAGTTAATCTTGTTTTGTTTTAAGAGTCCTGCAAATCCAATTTCAGTTCCTACCATAGCTCTGGCTCCATCAGTGACAATACAGGAACATTTATCGAATCCCGCGTAGTCTGAAATCACCTTATTTACAACTTCAAAAATATCCGTACATTTGGTTGTACCATGGAGAGGAATAAGATCAAGCATCTCTTCAGCTACACTGAAGTCGTTTTGAATAGTTCTGATAAAAATTACGAGCTGGCTAATGTCGGACAGATCAGTGCTTTCATCCAGGCATAGCAAAAAATATTTACATTTTTCAACCGTGTCATGCAGTTTTTTGGATACATATTGATTAATATGGTCGGGTGGACCATGACCGGGTGGTTTTGTAATTGTTTGATGCGACACTGGTACTGTTTCGAATTTTTCGATGATTTTTATTTCATTGAATTGTTTTGCCATTTTGGTCAGTGGCGACACACGTTATTTAATTTCGAATTTGAGAGCAATTTATACATTTAGAAACCCACTTCGCGGGCCGCAAAGACTAACGTCCTCATGTTGAACAGTCCTGTACTAGTACTTTGTCTGCATTTTTATAACGAAATATTGTGGAAGAAGAACTTGATACACTGCCTATTATCGAATCAAATACTGCTTGGTATCAAATGGATGGTGCACCGGCTCGCAGCACAAGAGATGTATGTACATAAACTTAATCTTGGAGAGGATATTTGACGCAAAGTTTATTGCAAACGCAGGTCCATACTTGTGGCCTCCACATTCACCAGACTTGACTCCTATGGATTTTTTCCTTTGTGGCTATGTTAAGGACAAAGGTGACAACTGCAGAGGAAGCAAAAGAAAGAATACGACGAGCACTAAATTCATTAACAGAAGCGCAAATACAAAAGGTCACTAGTAATCAAGTGCTTAAACGAATTAATAAATGTTTAGAACTGAATGGGGCTAATTTTGAACAAAATTTGAAATAATTTATTACTTTTTAATACCTAGTCGAAAAATATATTTGTTTTTTATTTCTTTATTAACACGCTATCGAACTGTCATTAGAAAATTAGACATTACGCTAAAACTGTGACGAATTTTCATGGCCTCCTGTAGTGCCCACACGAAGTTTCTGAATACTTTCACATAATTTGCTAACAGCTCCTAAAATATTCATTTTAGGTATAGGGAAATGCAATATCATTTGATGAAGAATTTCATTTTCTACCGTTTGCAACAAAAATATACAGGGTGTTCCATTTAAAATTACGAAGTTATTAGTGTTTGAAATTTAACATATTAGGTCGGTAAATACTAACACCCTGTATAGTATTTGCACACAAGTGAAAATAATTTTCAATAGCCCATCTTAGTAGCTGTCCAACTTCCAATAATCATTCATCAACTCTTCTGCATACCGAAGAAATACGTCACTAAGTAGTACGATGCATTTGATAAAATTTTCATAAAAATCAAGTTAGCTATAAAACGGTAATGTTTACACTAGTCGAAATAAATGATCTATACGCCAAATTTGTTGCTGAATTACAATTTTATCATTTGCACGTGTTGTTGATCACTATATCCGTAGATGGTGATTTGACAAAACAAACTGAAGAAATCATAGCCAAGCGAGGAAGTCCATTATGGATAGGCTCAAATAAATTTCATTGTGAACATGTGAAAATGTGTACTCAACTATTAACTCTGCGCTTAATAAAATAAACACCAGTTCATTTCCGTTAATATTATGTCAGAAATTTGAAAAAATATTGATTTAATTAGTTGCTAAGTCCACTGTTGACACCAACAACCATAAGGAAAGAAACTTGTTCTTTGTTTGGTTTACTCAAGCTTTCGAAATAGTTTATTTAATTCGCAGTGACGCCTTTATCACACCAACACAAAGTATGAAAAATACAAGTGATAATTTAATTGAACATCAGTAGGTTAAAATTTAAAATCTAAACTAAGATTATTACCCTTGTAATTATTTTCTAATTGTCAAACTGGTATTGAGAGTCGAATAGTGCAAACACATTTCGCATGTTATGCCTATTTTATCGAGAACATTGAGTAGATCAAACGACAAAACTTACTAAAAGGAAACCTTTCATTTAAACATAAACATAAAACCTCATTAATGTAGCTCTTTCAATTAAATCGCGGTTGAGATTAGATTGTATTAGGGAAATAAAGAGATTCCTTGGGTGATTCCCAACAGTTCATGATTGAAAAAGTTTCCGCAAATACGTATACCTTTTCTCTTTTTATACTTTTAATTAAAGCCTAACCAGATGTGGGCGTAATGTTAACAGTAGGCAACCTAATTTAATATAGTGTGTATTCAGCTGATATTTCGAGAATTACGCTAATACAAACGCCACGACCCACGCATCCAACATCAAATTCTAGTGAATGAATCTGACGTGCATAAATACTTACACACGTATACGAGCGATAGGATGTTAATTTATCTTTGCGTAGGTGGCGACATTTAGACTAGCGTCGAAATGTCCTTTTATGTCGCATTAACCTTCGAGGTTTTTTTTTGACGTTTGCGTTTTTCTTTTTCTCTGGAGCTTTTAATATCGGCGTCCTGGTTTCTGCTGCATTTGCAAGAAATAGCTCGTTAAGCCCTATAATCTTACGCAATGAAATCTGACGGTAGCAGCAGTGCGGCGATGTAGATAAAAGACTAAATGAGAAGGAAAAAATGAATCGGATTTAATTAAATGATGGCGATAATCATAATGACACCAATTTAATATGATAACACGGGAAAATTTATTAGAAAAAAAGTCAATTTTTCCGAGTAATGGTATAATTATAATAAATTTGATTTTGTGTTGGAATCTCAAATCATCTTTCAACATTTTTGAAAGATCTTCGTTATGTAATAAAACGGAAAATGTTTCACGAAACCAGCGTAATTTTTTTTTCGATTTTGTTGCAGGAGATGAAGGAAGCATCATATCGGAGCACGATGGACGCGTGCTGCAGCAGCAGTGGGTCACGCTGACCGCGAGCATGTGGCCAGAACCAACGGCCTCACCCAGGGGCTGGAGAGTGTCTTCAGACAGAATCCCGCTATTGGCGGCCGTTTTCTGCGGTGCTGCTCTCGTTGTCTGTGTGCTGTTCGCGTTGGTCGTCTACCGTTGCTGCATCATGCCCAAGAAAGAGAAACATTACTGTAAGTTTTATGAAATCCGTCTTAAAAAATTTTAATTAAGTAGTGCCCGAGCAGGATTACGTATTTGATTGAAGCTCTTATTCTTGCAAATTCCTCTTTTCGTCACTACTCCCAAAACAACAAAATTAGCCCTTTTTACGGTGGATATGTTGCGTTCATAGAAAAAATTTAGTCAAGATAATGAAAGGAGTGAATCTAGAAGTTTTTTGAAGATCAATCAACTTATATCCTCTCATTAAGCACCTCCAACACCGTCCAGTAAACCAATAATTGAGTAACTTCTATTTAAATGAAACCCAGTGATCAAGTAGAATGCATTAATATTGAATTGATTTCCTTGTTATTACGAAACGAAGTAATCCCAAAAAATTCATCGAACATTGGCTTTTGAACAGCGGTGTATATGCACACTTTTAAACAAACGTGTATAATTTTAAAATGTCCTATAAACAATCAATTATAATTTATTTAAAAAAAATTATTGATGGATATACAGGGTGTTTCATAATATATGCGCAGGACTTCAGGATGTGATAGGTTGTCCAAAAATTTGAAAAAAGTTTCTATCAACTTACAGGGTGTTGAAATTTAATAAAAAAAATCGTTTTTTTTGCAAATATCTCCGGAACCGTTTAGTAGTTTTTGTAAGCATTTTCTAGTCATAATAAGCTAAGTTGTGTGCGAGAATATTTTTTTAAGTCATAATTGGTGATGATTTTGAAGGGGTAATGGTTGTTTTTCGCCCCAACTTCTACACCCCTGGAAAAAGTACGGTTTTGAGAGGCCCATTTGACCCACCAATGTTTTCTACACAAAAAGGGTGCTGGTCATGAGCTCTAAAGTTGACCGTCTTCGAAAAAAATCAACTTTTATGTTGAAAAACATTGTCAATTTTTTGAATAAACATTTTATTTTACTAAAAGATTAGAACAAGTAAGAAAAGCAAACGTTATCTTCATAATTGCATAATTTAAAAAAATACAAAATGATACAGACGTTGTCTCTTTAAAATTCTCCAAACCGTAAAGCCAACCATTTCGCACATTACAGAGTTTGTGTAAAAAATTCTACAAATTGAATTTGTGTTCTTATTGAATGTGTGTGCGGTGTGTGTGGTTATGTTGACTGTATAATTTGTTATTTATTTATTATTTGTTTTCTTTGCGATAAACGGTTCCGGAGATATTTGCAAAAAAACGATTTTTTTTTATTAAATTTCAACACCCTGTATCTCGAAAATGGTGCATTTTAGAGGGTAAGTTGATAGAAACTTTGTTTCAAATTTTTGGACAAGCTATCACATCCTGAAGTCCTGCGCATATATTATGAAACACCCTGTACAAACAGCCAAAGAGCAACGCTTCTGCCTTCCTAAAACACTAACGACGTCTAAAATAGATTTTAAGTTTTTGAAGTATGTAACTTAAAACATGATTTTTCGTCACCGGTGGACGAGGAAACCTGCATCAAGTTATTGTTATGTGTAACGTAAAATTGATATTTAAAAAAAATTAATCAATTTAACTGTTGTCAGCGGCATTCTTGCATAAATTATACATTTAAAACTCGATTATAAGAGGAGATACCTATATTTAGGTTTCAATTCTAATTGCCTTTCTTACTACTTTGAATATACCCTTTTATTTTTTATTTTAGTCTAAGATTTCTTTATCTTTGATTTCACTTATTTGTTGACTATTTGGCTTCTCCGTAGTTTACCACTTTTTTATTGTATGAATATTATTGCAAACTTCAATTTAAAATAACTTTTGAATACAATATAGCAACAAAAGTAATGGTGCCCAAGTGCATGATTGGTGTCCAAGACTTATCTTGATAACGAAATTGAATTTCAAAGTATGAAAAGTACCCCTTTTTTAACGAACTTTGTAATGTTTCTTTGATATAATTCGCTACCAATTGTAAAGTAAACAATAAATAATATATTAAACTGACCTTGATCACGTAAAAAAACACATCTAAACTTTCCTACCCTCCACATAAAAAATTTAAGAAACAAAATTCAACAAGGAATCCGTTAAATGGGTATTCATTGCTGTAGGGCGTAACATGACATTTAAACCCTTTTAAGTAAGATAGCAAATTGATCGGCTGGTAATTAGGGACGATACTCGAGTTACCGTTCTCAAATACTAATAAAAATTAAATTGAGGAAGCGTTTAGGTAACCTTCAACACCAAACTTGACCCAGATATGAATTGATAAAATCTGTACACTCGGTTGATTTAAAATCGACTCACCCAGCAAGCGACGTAGACCTAAGGTCGCACACAGAAACTTTCAACAGTTAACTGGATGTTTGTAGTAATAAAGCAATTTGCTTATGAGCAGGTAAAATAGCTACGTAATGTGAAATGAATGGGAAGATCGCTGCAGAAATATATTCTTTTTCAGATATTTTTAATACCTGCGTTATTTCGTAGTATAGCGTTTGCCAACACCCATTACCATTAATGACATATAAACGCAAATAAACAATAAAACAAATCAATTTTAGAACCATAAGAAAAATTATTTATCGAAGCAGATAGACAGGAATCTATGTTCATCTTAAGTTTGTTTCGTTAAAAGCACTGATTTTATTCGAGACTTTATAACAAAACACACAGTAAACAAATAATAATTTATTTCAAATAATAGAGAAGGTAAACGAAAATGCAGTCAAACTGAGAACAAATTAATACACAGAAATTTGAATTATTGGTTGGTTCTGAAGGACATTTTCTGCACCATCATGCGAACATTTATTCTCTAAACTATATGTAATAGGGTGAATCGAAAAACGCGTTTTTTTTCTGCAATACAATTCTAATAGCACGGAAAACTTGCGCATAGGCGTCATTATAAATAAAAAAATATTTAAAAATTTTTCTTTCAGAATTTGAAATCGGGCAGAAGGCCTAAAGTTACCAAAAAAAAGTCAAAATCCATGTAAATTAAAAAAAAATGCAAAAATTACAAAGAAAAAACATTTTTTGTTGTAATTGTGAAAAAAGTGTTTTTAAGAGTGTTCTTAATGCATACAAACAGTAATTAGACCCATTCTTGTTTTACTGAATTCGCGCAAAAGACCTAAAGTTGCGAGCAGGGTTGACGCACTGAAAATATTATGTTGGCTATGATAATGGATGATTAGATTGACCAATCAATTACTTCGATATAGTCGTTTGCACTAACATTTATTGAAGGTATTTTGAAGTCTCTTACGTAACCTTCAGCCGATGGCTCATTTCTGGATTTAAGGATCTTTCTGTAGCCAAGTTCTCTAATGTGTGATCTCTCATCCATTATCATAGCCAACATAATATTTTCAGTGCGTCAACCCTGCTCGCAACTTTAGACCTTTTGCGCGAATTCAGTAAAACAAGTATGGCTCTAATTATTTTTTGTATCCGTTAAGGACACTCTTAAAAACACTTTTTTCACTATTACAACAAAAAATGTATTTTTTGTAATTTTTGCATTTTTTTTTTAATTTACCGGTATTTTGACTTTTTTGGTAACTTTAGGCCTTCTGCGCGATTTCAAATTTTGAAAAAAAATTTTTTTAATATTTTTTCATTTATAATGACGTCTATGCGCAAGTTTTCCGCGTTATTAGAATTGTATTGCAGAAAAAAACGCGTTTTTCGATCCACTCTAATATGTAATAGACTTTTATATCTTGCCCCCATACATATTCTTATTCATGTAATTTCTTAATTACATAAATACTTAGAATTATAGTGAAATTGTATGCGATAGAGATTTAACTATACATATGTTAAGCTCGCATTAAGAAATTATCGGTTTAGGAATTTATAAATGATTCCTTGCCTATGAAACTGGATTTAATAGAAAAATATATTGTATATACATAGATAGTAACTTACATACGTAGTAATTTACATACAGTTGACCATACTATTACTGCTTTGCATTCAGGTACCGCAATAAAGCATACTTTCATCGGGTTTTATGGCAGTTTGAGTCGATTCTAAATCAACCGAGTGTACATATAAAAGATTTAAATTGACTGACGGATTATCACGCTGTAAATGCTTGCAAGTGAAATAGATCCCTATTTTTTACACGTTTCTGACAAGAAATCGAATAAAATCTTTTGCTTTTCATTACATGTATTACATGTATGATAAAAAAAGTGTTTGTAATAGTAGACAAAATGAACTCTGTGTGTAATTGCATTTCGCTCCAAAAAATGATTTGAATTTTGTGTAAAAAATTGCTAAGGAATTAACAAACTATTTAAAACTCAGATCTAGTACAATTTTTTTGAACCATCACATTCTTGATAGGTGGATCAGACAATATGATTCAATACACTGATTAATGAAATAATCGAATTTGACTTCTTTATATTTTTAGTGATGAGGTTTTTTAAGGAAGTTGATTCATTCGTTCTTCATGATCAACATCAAATTATTGAAACAAAAGGTTCGGATTTGTTGCCTACTTTTCTAGAGATTAATACTTAAAAAGGAACGGTAATAAATAAATTTTGATCTATGTTTAAAATCTTATGATCTATTGATGATCTGTTGATGAGTGACGATAAACAGCCCTGCAAAAGTCACTACTGGCTAGTTACTTGTGAGAGCACTCTTTGAAGTGATCTTAATTATTAGCGCCAAGATACAAATTAGTTTAACAACTTATAAGCAGTCTGTGCTACACCGCGAAAGTTGCATAATAACCATATAAGCGATACAGCTTACGCATTATCTGCAACTAAGCACCCACCACACATAAAAAATATCAGCGAGTTTCGAAGAATTTGATTACCATTCTTGGAGTGCCTGGTCCTCATACACAACACTGAGTCAAATAAATAAACAAAAACAAAAAGAAAAAAATTAAAAACAGGTTCAGTGTGACAGGTTCAGTGGCCGATACCAAGAATGTTCCTCGCTGAAAGACATCTGCTAGCGGCAATACTGATATCTCTTCTCTTAGATCCTAAAAAACCAATAACTACTGATAAAGAAGCGTTTTAAGTTAATACAGAAAGCGTCGTATAAATTGTATAGGTAACCTAAATATGACGAAAATATGACCTATGTATATATAGTTCATCCAAAGTTTATTTGGACTTTCGTCATTAATACGAGCGAGGTTCCAGCACCAATGCCAAATGTGTTTTGATATAAATATTGGTTGTGTATACTTATTTTGACACTTAGATTATGTAGGTACATTACTATATACACTTACAAATAATCTGATATTTGTCATTTAAAAAACAAGGGACTGAAAAAATTACCTTTGTTTATCAATATTTATTACCCCTATTTATCCATTTTAATGCCAAGTATCTTTAAAATACTTATTTTTACCACCATAAGTAATGGTAATTAGCGTAATAGTTGATTTGCATAATTTTGACAGATATATCACTGTGATCAATATCTTTTTCTACGTCGTTTGTATAGTTGCTCCGGTCTTCTGCTGTCAATTGCTCCAATGCACACAATATTTTTACACATTATAAATGCTAATATAGTCAAATATTTGTTCTAAAAAGAATAGCTTTGAGATGCAGTAATGTAAATAAATAACAAAAATACAAATAAAAACACGCTACACACAAAATGTCAATTTGACTGATATCAGGCTGGCAGAAACGCTTAATTAAGTTAACCTATAATAGGTGCATTAAAAATCACTAAATTAATCTTAAAAAACTTTCCATTTGACTAAATTTATTGTGGTACGAATGTGATGCCACGAATGACGTAAGTCCAAATAAACTTTAGATGAACTATATGTATATATTTATAACCATCCCATATAAATAATAACCAGCATAAATGATGACCAGTATAAATAATAACAAGTATGAATAATGACCACTATAAATAATAACCAATATAAATGATGGCCGGTATGAATAATGACCAGTATGAATAATGATCGGAATAGATGTTGACCAGTATGAATAATTACCAGCATAGGCACAGCTCTGGAGAACAAATGATAAAAAGTAGCGGTGTTCGGAAAAACGGAATGTATGTTAACATTAATAACTTCAATGTAGATATTGAGCTTAGACGATGTAAAAAATTCGACCTTTTTATAACGTGCCATCGAAAAAAAAACATAGTTGGTGTAGGCTATATAAATGTTTTTGATCGTTGCTTTAGCCACTACCACGTAATGACATTTATTATGTGGCATTTTATTGTAACCAAAGTTTATAACCTCAAATTAAATGTCAAGGAATAAATGTCATTATGTGAAAGTGGCTAAAGTAACAATCCATTCACATAGCCTACTCTAATTATGATTTTTTTCGATGGAACGAATTTCATGGAACAAAAACTATACCTAATAGAAAAAACCTAATGTGTATTATCCGATTTCAAACGTTAAAAAAAAATAATAATCTGCTTATAAAGGGTGGCCCATAATGTAGAGACACATTTTGAAGTCTAATAACTTTGCCTTTGAAAAACCTATAGGTAAGTTTTTGGTGTTGTTCGATAGAAAAAGATCATTAATCTGCAAAATATCGACGAATTAAAAGAAAATATTCGAACAGTAATTCTGAATATTTCTCCATCAATGTTGCATAATGCTATGCGAAATATGGTGTCTAGAGTAGAAGAATGTTCAAGAAGAGAAGGTCATCATCTTTTAGACACAATTTAAAAAAAAATTAGGCTAGTTATTACGTGCTTAGTTAGTTTCTCTTGTTATTAAATTTATTGAATTCCATATTTTGATTGAAACGTTTTTATTACTTTTGATTACAATTTTTATACTTTGGTAGTTACACCCTGTATTTTTTTTGCAATACAAAGAAACTTTTTGAGTTTTTCTATCGAACAACACCAAAAACTTACCTATAGGTTTTTCAAATGCAAAGATATTAGACTTCAAAATGTGTCTCTACATTATGGGCTACCCTTTACAAAGCAGAAAAAAAGACAAAAACAACTGACCTCTAATCTCGATAGATAGAATATTTCTGTCTTAATTAAGGATTACATTACTGAAAAACCTTTACACGCTACCGCATGTATGTTATCCTCCTAGAATATTGCAAAATAATGAAGAAATTTTACCTTAAAACACAATAAACAGCAGCAACTGGTCTCACACCAAAATTCAATAATCTAAATAGCCTCTTTAAAGCGGTACGTTATCTCCACAACAACAACCGTGTGCAAATTCGGACCTACAAACACCGGAAAATAAAGCAATAAAAATTAGCTTAAGAGCCAATCTGCATCTGGCACGGAAAATTTGTGCCCCAATTAAAAAGCCAAGCGAATAGATTAAAATACAATGAAAATGTACCAACCTTATCAGTGTGTGAGCCGAAGCGCACGCATACGATAATGACAGAAGTTGAGAGAAGTTCATGAAAATTTTTACGAAACGAGGATTACCTACCTACTTAGGTAGAGGCACTCGGACTGTTAAATCGTTCATGCACTATAAAATTCTATAGGTATGTATACCAGAGCATTAAAAAGTAACGACTACAACGTTACAAACTACCTTTACGATTCTCGGACTTGGTCCACAGCCCTTGAATCTATTCAAAATACTGAATAATTGTTCTGTCTTAATACTTCCACAACTGAAGAGGAGGCTTGAACGATATTTGTGAAAAAACACAGGCAAATATTAAAAAATGCCATGATGTCAATCTCTCGACCGATTATGATATTTTTTCAATTTTATACCGGACTTCAGTGACACTGAAGAAGTCGCCCAATCGAGCAACTACACAAGTTTACGGTACTACTGCACTATACTAAACTTTAGTCGACGATTCCGCGAAGACATGCGTGCTGAATTGACACATAATTTTAACTCTGCAACGATTGATACTGTATACAGGTGTCGCAAAAGCAAACTGACAAACATTCAAATGATGTTCCTCGATCTCTTCTCGTTTGTATTAAAAAATCCAGCATTAACAGCCGGAATATAATATACTGATCATAGGCTGCTGTTGAAGGAAAAGGTATGTGACAATTAAAATTTGATAGTGTCACGTATTAAATACAAAACGGATAATTACACAAATCAAGAGCAAGCAGACATGCACCTTATTTATGATGAAGTCCTTTGTAATGGAAGAGAGGCGCAACGTTTATATTTGGGGCGATATCCATTTCGTCGGCAACCGCACCATTCAACCTTTGCTTCCATTCACCAACGCCTCTTAGAAAATTGATCTTTTGGACGCGGAAGCGCCATTGGCAGGCCAAGGTTAGCAAGAAATGTTGGTAATCAAGAAAATGTGCTGGAAATTGTAGATGAACACCTTTTCATCAGTATGCGAAGATTAGCTCATCAAACTTCCAAAGTCAACTGTATGGAGAATATTACACGACCAACAATTATATCCTTTTCACTTCACAGAAAGTTCAAAACATCGATCCTGCGGAATATGAATGTCGCTCTAATTTTTGCAACTGGTTTTTAAAATGTCAAGCAGATGAACCTGATTTTGTTAGTTATGTTCTTTTCTTAGGTGAAGCCTGATTTACAAGGGATGGATTCTTCAATGGCAGAAATCGCCACGTTTGGGACAATGAGAACGCTCACGCCATCGCCTTCATGAATAACCACCACAAATTCTGAATAAATATTTGGGCTGGAGTGGTGGGTAACCATTTATTGTTTTATTTGTTGCCGCAGTGACTGAATGGCCGTATTTATTTAAACTTTTTAGAAAATGTATAACCAGATTTATTGGATGATCTTCCTCTACAAATTCGAAGAGAAAGGAAGTTACATGATGGAACACCAGCACATTCCACTTTGAATGTGCGCAATTATTTAAATCAATCCTTTCCAATTAGATGGATGGATCGTGGATGTCCTGTTAACTAACCCGCTCGATCTCCAGATCTCAATATGATTGGCTTTAGTATTTGGGATACGCCTGAAATTTTTAATAGAATTAGACAATCCATGATTCGTAGATGCAACTTATGCATTGCAACAAATGGACGTCAGTTCGGATAACTTTTATAACAAGAAATAATTGTGGTGTATTGCTTAACATGTTTGTTTTGATTTGCTTGAATAAATTATTGAATAATCTACAATATTATTTCCCCCGTTTTATCAATATAACTTATAATTTAACGATTCTAACGCTCTTCAACTTGTTTCAAGGATAAAGAAATGCCAAATTGAGCAAATTACGTTTCTTTAATCAATTGTTATTAGCTATATTTGCTACGTTTCGGCCCACACTGATCTTTTTCAAGCTAAAATTTTTTAACAAAATTTAACAACATTAATATAAAAATACATTATTACAAGATGGCTCATCAGAAAGAAAGACATACATACCAGTCAGCAAGAAACAATGAAAACCAAGTTATTTAAATGATGATTAAAATTAAAGTACGATGACATTCTAATGTAGTAATAAGAATTTTTATAATTAATTGTTTAAAAAGGTTTTCAACTAACTGGAGAATATAACGTTAAAATCCGTGAGTTGTGCACGAAAACATATACATATACGAGGGATCGTTTTTATATTCGCGGAATGAGCGGGTTGTAGGGGGGTGATTAGGCGCATTGGGGGCGTGGCCTGTGCAGCGACTCATAATTAGTATAAATACGAAGTTTCATTGTTATTAGACAGTTAGCTTGAGCTATCGTCAACCAAGTAACATAATCAGGAGTGAAAAGTGAAATATGAAAAAAATCGAATATCGTGCCGTTATAAAGTTCCTTACCAGGCAAGGAAAATCAGTCGCGACCATAATTAATGAGATGTCATTGGTTTACGGCGACTCTTGTCCAGGAAAAACCATGGTGTACAAGTGGCATAGTTTATTTAAACAAGGAAGGGCATCCCTTGAAGACGACCCGAGACCGGGCAGGAGCATTGAGGTGACCACGCCAACACTTATCCAAAAAGTTGAAAAAATTGTACTCGAAGATGCTCGACTAAAGAAGAAACAACTCGCAGAAATGGTTGGAGTATCCGATAGAACAATTTTTAAAATCCTACACGATCATCTCGGCATGTCTAAGGTCAACGCAAGATGGGTGCCGAAAATGCTCACGCCGCCGCAAAAACAACAGCGCGTAGAGTGTTCGCGTGCATTTTTGGACCTCTGTAATGAAGACAAGGATAGTGTATTGAGTCGAATTGTTACTGGAGACTTGGAGAAACTTGGGTTCATCATTATGAACCTGAGTCCAAACAAGACTCCATGAAGTGGCATAAAAAGGGCACAGCACCTCCCAAGAAATTTAAAGTGTCACAATCAACTGGGAAACTCATGGCAACGGTATTTTGGGACTCAGAAGGAATATTGTTGATTGATTATAAAGATAAAGGTGTTTCTATAACCGGAGAATATTACGCTTCAATATTAGAGCGACTAAAAGAAGCCATTAAAGAGAAAAGACGGAGAAAATTGACGAAAGGTGTGCTGCTTTTGCACGACAACGCACCCGTCCATAAGAGCTGCGTTGCGTTAGCTGCCCTGCATAAGGTGGGCTTCGAAATTGTAAATCACCCACCCTACAGCCCAGACCTGGCCCCGAGTGATTATTACCTGTTTCCGAAAATGAAAAAAAAGCTGCGGGGTAAAAAATTTACTGCCGATGATGAAGTCAAGGAGGCAGTTTCGGCGTATTTTGCAGATAAAGAGAAATAATTTTTTTATGAGGGTATAAATAAATTAATTGAAAGATGTGAAAAATGTATCCGTCTTGCAGGTGAATATATTGAAAAAGAAAAATAATTTGGTTTTTTTATTTCCACCCCTTATCCCCCATTCCGCGAATATAAAAACGCTCCCTCGTATATGGACGTGTGAGTAATAGTAAGAGTGAGAGTAAGTTAGAGGGAAATCAAATAAAAATTGCATTAAATTATTGACGTTGAAGTAATAGATCATACACATAACTAACATTATCAATATCATTTTTAAAATTATACGTGTCATTAATTTTTATGTAAAGCATTTCTGGTGTTGTTTTAATCGTTTACCGAGAGTTTGGGAAGTTTGACCAAGATAACATTTTTCGCAATTATTGCATCTGACTCTGTAGACGACGTCATTAAGTTTTTCAATATTGGTTCTTTGTTTTAAATTGTTGAAAATGCGTAACTGCTGTAAAGTGTTAATATTATAAGTTATTATTTTTTTTTTTTTAATGTGGTGGGTGCTTAGTTGCAGTGACTCCGTAAACTGTATCGCTTGTCTGGCTATCACTGCAACTCTCGCGGTGTAGCTTTTTGTGTGTGTATTTGTGTTCAATTGGCTTTGTGACAGCATCATATCGCCTTTTATGATGCCGCGCTGTTAATCACTTTGCTCCCAACAGCGAATGGCAAGTCGATCCGCGATTAAACTCTCTGAAAAAATGTCACCGTCCCTCCAGAGAATTGAACCCCGGCGCCTATCGTCCTCTCACAACAATAGTCAGCCGCCTAACCACTGCGGCCATCGACCCGTTCTATTTTGCTATTATAATTTTTTAGAATGGTCGTCAATCTTTTAGTTTGAGGATTAATATTAATCAATCTATTAAACTTAGTAGATTTGTCGATGGGGTCATTATTAAAATCTGTGACACTAATGTTATTGTTGAAGAGGAGTCTATTTATTAATTTTATGGGCTAATTATTATGTTTTAACCGGTTTTTTAACTAAAATTTTTATTGTGAAAATCAGGATGTGAAATGTTTAAAATTCTATCTTTGAAGTTTTTTATAATGTTAAGTTTTTGATGTAAGGGGTGGTTCGAATTAAAATTGAGTAATCTGTCTGTCTACGTCTAAAAATGGTAATTTACCGTCAATTTCTCTCTCAATTGTGAATATTAATCTGTCATTAAAGGTATTGAATTTTTGAAGAATAAAATCTACCTTATCTTTGGGTAAAATTAGAAAGGAATCGTCTACGTAAGTCGCAGCAAAAATTAGCTGGAAATCGACTTTGTTGAAAATGTCATTAAAAACGGTATCTATAACCAAATCGGCCAAAATAGGGCTAATGGGATCTCCCATAGGCATACCAAATAGTTTATAATAAAGATTGTTATATATAAAGTACTGAGAATCAAAAATGATCTGCAGTCCATCTAGATATATCTGTTGAGGAATTGAAGTATGGTTTTCGATTTTATCCCATCTATTACGAATTTCTTTGAAAATCAACGCTTTAGGTATATTCGTGAATAATATAACTTTTGTTTGAAACAATTTTTCATTTGGTGTCTCAATACAAAGTTATAATGGATATATCAAAAACGAGAATAGATCAGAACGGGTTGCTGATGTCGATCTTCATGAAATGACCCAAGGAACATCATCTAAACGTTTGTCGGTCTGCTTTTGGGACATCCTATATACTATATATTCATATTATATGATTCAATAAAATAAATAAATCATAAAAAACACACCTTAAAAATACAACAGCTTGATAATTGTTGGTATTTGAAATCTCTCTTTTGTAAAAGCTGTTTTTGTTAAGCAGAGGCAGGTTTTGAATAAAATATTGAAAACAATTCAATTCGCTTTCGAAGCAGAATAAAATAAAAAGGTTAAACAAAAACCAGATTACTTTTGGTTTGTAGTAAAATGAAATTTTGTGTACCTAGGTATAATGTATTGTCTCTCTTTAGTAAAAGCACTACAAGCATGAAGCGAAGAAAGCGACGTCTTTTTTTGTAAAATATTGCAACGACAAAGGACATTCTCGTAACTACAGGCTATAAGTTTGTCTAAAAATATTAGGATACGGATTTTGCAAAGATGTTTGGATGATGTCTTTTTTGTCATTCTTCTCTATCGCGATATTACGAAAAGGAAGTCACATGCGTCGTTACCTAAGTAAATAGTTTTTGAGATACTAGACGTTGTGCCTTTACTGATAAGAAACGGTAATAGCAGTATATCCACAACAACAAAGGAGTACAAGAAATACAAAGAACTGCCATTTATTTTAATAACATTCATGAAATTAAATTTCTAATTTTTATTAGAACTAAATACATTCAAAATCGGCTTCAATTAAATTCATAATTCTCTACGTTGATAAATGATATTCGGTTAGGATAGGATCTAATCGACATATCAATTCAATTATTAGGCTCGTCTACCCTTCTCGCGTCACGTAAATTAATTTTAGTAGCAGTAGTCGACCGTCTGAGCACATAGACATTAAGTTAACGAGAAATTGCCAAATAAGGTGTTCACTAATAAAAGTGTCTGAAGTGCGATGTGGCGATACTCCCATCTAATAAGGAAATAAATTGATTTTCAACGGAGGAAGACGTCTACCAGACGGTCTTGAATTTAGAAGGGTTGTTGGATAGTTAAATAGTGAGTTGGACAGTTCTGTTGAATAGCTGCACTCTGTCAAATTGGTTTTGTATCGTTTAATTTGAATACGACATAATGATAGATTGCAGATGTTCGCATATAGTTTTAATATCATTACACCATTGGAAGGCTATTTTTCTTGTTATCCAGCGTATAATTAAAACTGACAAATGGTTTTCGAGTTTTTTTGTCAACTTTTAAGAAACGCACAATAAAAATCAAGTGCTATGATCGACTTCAGTTTCCATGGACTTTAGTCCCCAGGAATTCCCATTAAAAATTTTTGTTTGGCTAAGGATGAATGTATAAATTACTGAATAGACTCAGCAAAGGAGAATTTAGACAATTTATATTACATTAAAATAATAAATAAATTAGTTTTTGCCTGACCTTTCACATAGGTAACCCAAATATACAGGTCGGAAGGCACATAGTTTTGGTAATGGCATCGCTCACCTTTCCATAAATCATTATTAACAGCAACTTAGCTTTATATTAACACCCTTTCTATGTATATTTATTGTATTTTGGAACCAAAGATCTGCGTTGGCTTGTTAATATTATCCACAACGTGCTCAATTATCTCAACGCTTTTGTGAACAATGAAGAGGAAGGTCGAGGATTGCACCACATAATTATTTTGCTGTTTCAGTATACGTGATCAGAAATTAATTGTATCAATAATGCTGTTACAGTCTAATTAGTCTATTGGGCCCACCTACTGCTGCAGAAATACTACTAGTTAGTTTCGTTTAATATACCTACTTGTTTTGATAAAATAAGTAACGAATGACACAACATAATCAACTTTACTTTAAAATTTCGTTAAGGCGTTAAGTTGCGTAAATGTATAAAATTTCAATAGTTCGTCGTCATCGTTAGACCGTTTAGAAGAAAACTAAAATGAAATTGTGATAATGCTTTACCGTTTCGCAACAAATACGGAAGAAAATTCATGAGCCAAAAGTATAAAAACCCTAATAACACACAACATAATAACCTCCAAATAATCTCAGTAGTTATTTTACGGATGTTTTATAATTTTTACTGTAACGTGCTAAAGTGAAATTTACAAGTAAAAGTACAAGTAAGTAAAATATACATTTTAATTATGAATATGGAGGCGGCGGTTCCTCCAAAAATGATGATTATTAAGCCTACTAAAGAAACTGCCAGTGTAGAAATACGTAAGGAAAATATGCAGGCTTGAAGTGATTGTACCCAACCACTTTTTTTCAGGTAAAACCACTGAAGAAACTGGCAGTCTAAAACCTAATCTTAGGGTACGAAAGTGATCGACTTAACACTAGACTGGCTAGGTACATTAAAAAAATTGTAGGATGAATCAAAATTTATCTGTTACCTGTTCATCGATTTTTTTGTAGGAAGCAAAAACTGAGATTTGTCTTATTTGTACTATCCACTTTAAGGCTTGTTTTTGTGTCAGTAATTTCTTTGAATAAATGCACATCATATAAAAAAAACGTTTACTTATTTGTTTCAACAAAATATAATTAGTGACAAATCCGTAATATATGTACATACATATATACATAAGTTTCTATCGACCGTTTATAAAATATTTTTACAGAACGTCTATAATACGTTTACGAAACGTCTAAAATATGATTTTGTAGAACGTCTATGAAACGTTTGTACAGAACATATAGAAAACATCTTTTTTCCGAACACAAAACGTTTTTCAGACCTTTTAATTACGTCTTAGATCTCGCAAGAACGTTTCACATTTCTTAACATGTAGGTGTTGGTAATACTTTAATTATGGTCTCTCGTCCACAATATCTGTATCATCTACTGTGTCCCACAGGAACTTGCCTTTATGAAATCTTTGATTTGCTCCTCAAAATTTTTAACAACTATTTTTTTTTGTGCAATGTCTAATGAGTATTCAACAATATAAAATTAAAATATTATTATACCATATTGATGTTTATCGATATCGTCTTCAGGATCAACGGCTATTTACTGTAGGGACATATCATTATCGCTGCTGGAAGACGCGGGTTTTGGTTACAGCTTTTCGAGAAATTTTGTGTTATGAGGTGACACTCTAACATTTTGTCTATATCTCGTCTGCGTATTATTATAAATGTCACAATTTTTTTTATAAAAATCCCATCATTAGTTAGAATTTTAAGTATTTCAAAATTGTAGAGAGAACATTTAATTTTCTTGCTCAATGTTTTTACTTCTGAGCCAACACATACGCGTGTTTTTGGTTAGGTTGGCGATTTGGGTGATGGTTTTATTGCTGTTAATAAGAAACCTTCGAAAGATATCTGAATTTGTTGCGTTTTCTACTTTTTCTATATGTTTCATGAGTTCTACGTCAGATTTTGGTATTTGGTTCTGATGCGAAGTGACTAGGAATGTTTCATTTAGGATTAAAGATGTGAATATTCATGAATATTTTCAACCACCTCAGTTGATGTTAGTTGTGTTTATTATAGTGTCGCCTCCACCTTAATGCGCTTTCTATTTTGTAAGTAATTTGGAGGATGAAGGGAACATTTTTTGTGCTATCATCCCAGGTAGCATGTAACGTTTTAAAAACGTTATAATAAAGTCCTCAGAAGCGTTACTAAAAACGTTGATGTAACGTTTTGGAAACGTCTTAATGTCACAAAAATATTCAACGTTTCATAATCGTTCCCATTTAACGTTCTATAAACGTTACAGTTTAACGTTCTGTAAACGTTACATGAGAAACATTTTATAAACGTTTTGTAGTGTTGACATTGGAAAATTGAAAAATGCAGAATGTTCTTTCCTGGTTTGTAAGCTGAAACGTAATAAAGGAAAGTTATGCCCCTATATTTTCACACGATTAACTCCACTAAGCGTTGACGAATACACTTGCATTCTTGATTTCATATATTGACTTTAACTTTTCGTATAAAGTGAATACAAAGAGAAGATATAGAATGTACCTAATTATACTTTATTCAGAGTGGTTTATCACCGTCCAGCGTGCATGCACCAACACAAACATATTTTTTATTGATAAACAACTGATATCCATTGATATACGAGTAGTAGTGCGTGTGTAATTCAGTAAATGGTGCTCATACATAATAAGAATAATGAAGAGTTGCAGTACAAAAATAAAATATATGTTTTAGAAACTGTTTTAGAGTAAACATTTGTTCAAAAAAGCGCCAGTTTGTAGAAGGTAAAACACTAATTCAATTATGTAGTAGTCGAAAAGATAAAAATATTTTCATAAACGAATACAATACATTGAATTTTGACGTCACTTAATTGCGATAGCTTAGTTTCTGATAACGATGAAACTATAAAAATTTGTAACACATCCGAATTAAATGAATAGCAGTAAAGTGAAGAACATAAAGTAAATTCTTTGCCCGTCAAAAAATAAGAAGGTAAATAGGTAGCTATAAGCTAATTCTCTAATTTCTTCAAAGTAAACTGAGTATCCTTATCCAGTATCTATTAAAAAGTGTGTAAGTATTAGACATGTGTTAACACGTTACATTTTCACCATAAAAGTAACCAAACATGACGTTATATTTTTAACGTTACATTAATGTTTAGTGGAAAACGTTTAGACAACGTTTTTTTAACGTCTATAAACGTTGAACGTTGCAAGTAACCATTATTTAACCTTTTAAAAACGTTTTCGTATGCACTCGGTTCCTTGGTATGGAAATTTCTCGTTAAGATTTGGCACAAAATCGGCAATCGCGTAAATAATACCCTTTGGCTGGTTATCATTTGAGTTTATTCGATGTCACTGTATAAGTCGTTTTCATACCGCATATGAATGCAATTATGCCGTCCTTGGAAGCTCGTATTCACATTTCTGATAAGCTCCAATCCATTTAATCGTGGTTTCAAGCATAATAATTAAGCAAGAAAAATTTTCAAAAATAATAATTCCATACATGCGTGGATTAAAGTTGTTTAGTGCTAATCGCCTTTCCAACTACATACATCATACGATAACAGATATTTAAATTTCAACTTTATTGTTGTCTAGCGTTTAAATTTGTTCCTGTAAAATCGAAATGGGGCGAATCTACAAACACAATTTACTTTCGTATCTAGTTGTGAATGCAATGAGGTTGAATTATTCATGCGCAAGTTTAAATAGGACAACTTGATAACGTTGCCCGTTTATACAGCCAGCGGTTAACGCTTTTTACATCTAGTATATCCGTTACCTAAAATCATCCACTAAAGTCCGACTAAGCAGTTAATTGTCGTTCGCAGATATATTCAGTAACATTAACGTTGGCGTTTTGCAAACTGCCTCCGGGTTATTAATTATTAAAATAGAGCGCGTGTATACGTTGCTGCAAAGCGAGAACATCATCGATATTAACAGCATCGGAAATTGCCAATGTATAATTGCAGATAGCGCGTAATGGGACTGAATTTAATTTTCGCTGTCCATCTGCATCAATTGGAAAATATTGACTCCGCTGGGAGTTCGCGTTTATCACATTAAAGTTTCGAAAGAGATGGCTGCTAAATTTTACCAAAGTTCAGCAGAAGCTGTCTTTCCCAACGATATGATTGATACAAAATTGTATAATGTACAAAGTGTTCAAAACTTTCATTACAGTTAGTTTAATTTTAACGGTCTTTAATTTTTCTGGTATTTACCGATTTATTTAAGAGTTATTTAAAAGAAATTTCAAATTTAATTTTCCAACATTTCTAAACCTTTAGAAAATCTACTTATTCACTAAGCACGATTTTCCATGTAATCTAAATTTACAAAATGGATTTTTTTATATTATAGGCCTTCGAAAAGCAGATGCTCCTGGCATTCCGAATCCACAAAACGCACAAACCACATATCCTAGTCAATCGGCTGTTTACGCTGAACCGAAAGGCTGTTCCTGGGGCTACACCAACCGACTAGTAGCATGTAACACCGTTCAAGGGGGGCAATGGTTCCAAAACAATCGAATGTTTAGCAGCCCCCAATGTACGCAATGCCCCGGCATCTGCCCGGTACCACGTAGTACTAGTCACCCAGGAACTTCAGCTCAGGTTTGTTTCTATGTTGTTATGTTAAAATATTTTTAATGTTATCTATTTACGCAGATACCACCAGTAAATAATGGTACGACTCGTCGTCAACGACCAGTTAGTCAACCGATAGGTCTAGTGATTCCAAACGGTGATATGTCGACAAATACGAAACAGATTCCAATGCCGGAGATATCTGAATTTTCACCCCAAAATACGCAATATGCATCGAGTAGTAGTAAGGATTTATTTTAATAGATTTTTGAGATCTTCTATAGCTACTTGAACGTTGTATTAGTTTTAGATGAAGTCGGTACTAAAGATGATGATGAAGCACAAGGTACAACGACTTTGAAAACAAGGAGTTTACCGGCTTGGGTACGATCTAAGCCTAGGCCTTTATCTACAGAAGATGATTTAAACGATTTATATGCTAAGGTAAGTCCAAAAACAAATCGGGATAGAAATACGCATCGCATCAATTAAACACGAGTTCAGTGAAATGTAAATTTGAATTTCACTTTTGCAGTTTGACAGTTGACAGTCGAAAAAATAACTTCTCTGATAACCGCGACACTATAAATTATAAAAATTTTTACAATTTGTTGGATATTTATTTAACTACAGCTACAGAATTGTAATATCTGAAACAAAAAATACTGTAACTGTTCGCAATATTTTAACAATAGCTAGATAGTTAAAACAGTAAAAAGAACTGTTTTCAAAGTTTGACATTCGTTAAAGGTATTTTAGGTATTACACTCGCCAAAACAGAAATACTATCTTTCCCACATCTAATAAATTTTGTGATGATTGCGACACTAAATAGTGTAGAGAAATTGATGCTAATTCTACAATCTAAAAAAAAATTAGCAGGAAGCATTGAAACTGAAAAATGATTTGACAGATATAAGAAATATCAAAAGTCAACTGATTTTACAATTTTCAGATATATTTTGACAAATGTGAAATAAATTACTGTTTTTGATAATGTGACAGCTGTCAGAAATATTTTGATAGTGACATCTGTTACAACCGAAACAAATAACTGTTTTTATAGTTTGACATCTGTCAACTTGGCACGTGTGATAAATATTGTGATTGTGATACGAAAATATTACAGTGGTTCTACAATCTGAAAGAATGTATCTACAATTTGAACTGTGAACTACACTAATATAATATTCTAAATACATAATAATTACACCTTATCTCGTTTAATGGAAATTGACGCCAACTATAAGAAGAAAAATATGCGACCGTTTTATGCGTTAAGAAGGATAAAGCAAAAAGGACCACATCTGTGTGGATGGCATGTGTATTCCGCTATACCAATACTATTAAACTGACGAAAACGATGTACTATCGTAAATGCAACCTATCGTAGTTGTTGAGCTTGATATCTATGATAGCCATGACGTCCAAACCTGGAATAAGTACTTTTATCTACGATTAAACAATAAAGTACTAATAAATAATAGTACTCATAATACCCGGAGGGAATAATGAAATGCGACCAGGGAATAATGAGCCATAACGTTATCATTATTCCCTGCAATCCGCCGATAAGAACATAATGATACCAACGTTATCATAGTAACGATAAACAAGTCCGAGTATTTCGTATTCAATTAATAGTCAAACGTCAAAACCTTATCGGCGTTTTTTAAATTTGGCGTGTTAGTGTTAGTTTTATCATGGATAGTAACGCCGATGAATCTAAGTACACCCCCAGAAATTAAACTTGACGCTGATGCAATTACGCTTGGTTTATTGCCCGAAAAATCCAATCATTTTTATATTAAGGCTTACGATAATTTTATGGACTGTCAAACCTTCAAACGCCATATCGATATAATAATCTATTAATTGATATTTTCGTTTAATTGATTTCTTTTTTTTTAGTAATTTTCAGTTAGTCGTAGAGAAAGTAGTGTTTACTAACTCGCAATAATGACTATTATTCCCTCGAGCCGAGTTACTCCCTCGCCGCTTACGCGGCTTGGTTCGTAAATTCAGCTCTCGGGAATAATAACTGTCATTATTGACTCGTTGTATAAACTACTATTATAAATTGACAATTGTGTATGTACTATTTCGAAAGTTACAATCATCAAAAAGTACCTGAGAACAATTACTGTTTTTATAATTTGACAGCTGTCACCAATATTTGAACAGTTACACTTGTTAAAACTGTTAAAAGTAACAATTTTAACTGTTCACACACAGCACTCTTCCTGTCTTTGCTTCCGAATTTGATTCGGTATAGCATGACAGCTTATTATATAAGATACGACGTTTTGGCACCAATCTGAACCTGACAGCTTTAATCCAGCCCTACCTCTCGAGTAGGACGTTTTGAGTTAAGCAATCTATCGAACTCGGCCTCTAAGTCCAGACATGCAAGTGTCCCGCAAGACTCTCTCCTGGGACCTGAGCTCTTTATACCCCAGATAACACACGAGATAACATAATAAGCCCACCATGGCCATAAATAGGATATCCATCATGATATTGTAATGTCCTTTGATGGACATCTATGATATTCGAATACCTATGGATATTCTCAGAATATCCATGAACGATTGTGCAATGGACGTGGAGTTTTATTATCGCCTTGATAATGACAGCGTTGCTGTCGAAACGCGTCGGTGTTTAGCTACTTATTCTGCACCAAGAGATCCAGTGAAGAACTTCATATCGGAAGAACACGTTATGTTGATTTAGGATTTTGATGATATTAACAATTTAATTAATTGCACTTTATGTAACACCGAAAGTGACGGTTTAATAACCAATATTTTAATCACTTGGTCCTTTAATGGATCTGAAACGGACACCTAGAGATGTCCAGTTTGGCAGAAAATGGCTCTCCGGTGGATATCCATTGGACATCCTTTGTGCATATGACGAATATCCGATGGACGTCCGCATATCCAACAAGGGATGTACATTGAATGTTCTATGGATGTTCACGTGCTGATTGGAACTCTTCACATCTGATATCCCATGCTCTATTCATACGAGACTAGTAATCTACGCAGATGACAGCACGCTTTACATTATATCCCGAAATGATGCTCTTGTTTGCAGACGTTTTCAACGTTCTGTCGATAAGGTCGCGTTGAATGTTAGCACAAATGGAGGCTAAAAATCAACACAACCGTACTCTTTTCACTCAAGCGAAACAGTACCCCCACCACCATTACGAGAGAGGGTGTACATCTTAATTGGGTGTAACACTCGACTCGAAGTTTGAGCTTGAAAATCAAACATTTAACATAAATGTCTTCTCTCAAACTCATATTAATTTACGGTGCTCTAACCTGGTCGAGTGTCAGCATCTCCTGAGTAAAGCGTATTGCAGAACCTAGTTTTCCGAATAATTGTTTTGTAGCACCGTGGTTCATCTGCAATGTGCAGATAGACCAGAAATTATACAATTATATTATACAATCCGTCGATTAGTGAATACGCCCTAGCACTGACCAGGATAAGAGCTTAGACAGGGTTTGCAGATCAGAAAATCCGCTAATTACACATCTTGGAGAACTGTATCCGGACGGACTTCCTCCTCGAATCGCCACCGGGCGCATCCTTGACTTACCTAACATGACAGACTAAGCCTGAGTCACAGTTTGTGCCCAACAACTTTCACCCAAATCTCAAATGGCTGTACAGGTCATTATCCGCAAGAGAAAAAGAAGATTTAAGATACAACCATTCCAACCTTAGAAATCCTCAAAAGAACAATTATCGCGAAAACCAGAAAAACATCACTGTTTTTACAATTTGGCAGCTGTCAGATATATTATCATAGTTACAACTGTCAAAATATAAAATCAGCTGTTTTTACAATTTGACAGACTGTCAGGAAATTTAAATGGTTAGGTATCGCTCTTAAAATTGCAAAAAATAATTTTTCAATTTGTAAGACTTCCAGTACAGCAATCTTGAAAATACTATTCATTAAAGTGTCAATTTATTAAGTTTTTCTCTTTCAGGTAAACTTCAGTAAAAAAAGAAAAAATCGCATGCGAAATGATGAAGCTGCTATAATCGCGCTAAGCAAATCAAGAAGCCAGTTTCTGCACAAGGATACTGATTCTTTAGTTGACAATGAGGCTGTCATAGTTTATGACGAACGCACAGCTTTATAAATATTAAGGATTAAATGTCTATAGAAAAAAATATATAGTATATCGAAAAATCGAATCTCTTGTATACATATTGTGAATACTTATATAATACTTACTAGCTGTAATTTGTTATAAATATATTTTGGATATGTTTTTTATTATATTTAATGTAAAACATATCGATTATAAAATGGAAGACTTCAGAAATCGATGACAAATAATAATAATTATTATAAAATTTGGAGAGAAAATTTTTTAGGCATATACATTATATAAAAATATATAGATTAATATCTTATAAATAATATGTACTTAAGGGATTTTTTGAGATTATTTTTGTAGTTTTTGTATGTGTGTATTTTGAATCGACGAATGCAAATAATTCCAATGAGAAAGTGTTGAAAAATAAATGATAAGTAAAATTTAGGCAAATTTGATATCATATATAATTATAATTAAATTAAAAAAAAGAATAAACAAAATTTAAACCCGTGCCTGATATCTTTAAGTTACCCTTAATCGTGTCTGAAAGAAAGAACCCTTACGATGGCTTTTAGCTTGCTTTGGCTTGAAAGGTAAAGATCAGTCACACGTAAATATTGCTAACTTATTCTGTATTATTCTGTGATAATTTATAATATCGTGCATTATGCATTATTTTGTAACTGATAAGAATATTGGTGCGTATAATATATATAAATTGTATAACTGTATAGATGTTTATTATAATTACGGTCACCATAGCCGCAAATTAACATAAGAGTATTACAAAAAATAAACGACATAAAGACACTGTCTAGTACATGGTGGTCACCGTAATTATTATATATTCTGAGATAAACTGTTAGATTGTTCAGTAAGATTTGTAGACCAGCACATCAAGCAAGTTTTAGGATTACTGAACAATCTAATGCAAATAAATATTGTAATTTAGGCCTAAACTGAATTCTATTTGTTGTTTTTAATAAACGCGAAATACCCTACGGGAAATGATTGCAATCAATGTGTAATACAAGCAAAATTGTTTTAACTTAATGCTATAACAAATAAAGTACTTAATAGAATCATGTTTAAAGATAATTATATAATAATTATAAATTAGTATTATATATATAAGAAAAATGATGAATTAGTATTAATATATATTTCAAAAAGACTGTAAATAGGGAATTTATAAACTGATAATGTATAAATACTGTATTTTATTCTATCTAAAAGCATTAGAAAATTCTTTATTGGAAAATAACTTCATATTTAGCGAATCCGAATTAGATAAATTTCAAGTACTCTGTATAAATTCCCTAATTTTATTTACGTATACCATTATAGAAAATGATTAAGTACTTTCTTTTCTTCATCAACGGTTTTGTAGACGTTTGGATGTTCTTTTTCTTTTCACGTAAGTAATAGTATTACAGCGAAAATGTGTGTCTATTAAAAGAAAATAAATGCACTTATTGATAATATTGTGTCTTTTATTAATAAACTTCAATTATTATTGAAACCGATTCGAGTGGGAATAAAGAAAAATGCTTATATTTTGTTCACAGTGAATACTCGTTAGCACAAAAATTGGCGATATTTTCATCAACATGAAATGTATGCACGATCAGAGATCGAGCGAAAGCACGATCAGAGATCGAGCGAAATTTCTAGTTTCATCTAAATTTGCAGTTCCCCTATAAACACTTAGCAACGTTATGAGTTGGCAATTCTCTAGAATTACATTTCTGGACGTAAAGGAGTAGCAAAGACATTTTTTTGTTAATATCACAACTGTTAGATATGTATAGGGAAAGTACCTGTCGTATAAACGTATAAATACGAGTGAAATTTCTATAATTCCAGAGTTGGATAGACATCCTATGAAATCAAGCTTTATCTTCTAGTATAAACAAACGTTTATTTATTCTTAAATATATACAGATTATTTAGAAGGATTAAGACCAGCTAGAAAAAAGATGCATAAGTAAATCTAGAGTGGGGCGGTTGTAAAACATACGGAATTAACCCAAGCGTGCTATTCTCCCTTCCTCGGTGTGAAAACGAAGCGAGAGGATATGCAGGGATAAGCCATCTACTTCCCACACTAGCCTATAAGTACTACTACTTGAAAGATCAAAACTTATCACAGCAAGGAAGGGGAAATAGTACGCTTGCATTAATTCCGTATATGTTTTACAACCGCCCCACTCTAGATCTATCTCTTTTCTAACTGGCCTTAGTTCCTCTAAATGGTCTGTATATTATCGATCAGGCATACAAATGCCGAAGAAAAAATCAAAAATATCTTATTATGAAGAGATAGGGTTCTCAAACCAAGTCAGCCATAGGTAAAAAAAATCGAACTATCCCATAAATCCATCAACAATTTTATTACGTTGAGTAGTTTCTACGCCAAAAATCGCGCAAAGGGGAGTGATCCAAATATTAACTGGAAGACAGGGCTGTAATTCAATTTAAACTTACACACACTTCTACTCATGATAGAAGAACGTCATATTTTTTGAAGGGCAGAAATTTTAGTGGCGATGTAATGTAATAGTTTGGGTGGCTTTTACCAATAACAATAAAACCCCTATATGTTTTATTTCTGATAGACTTTGACGAACAATTGCCGACCCAAGACTGGATATTTCAACAAGATAATGCAGCTATCCATAATTCCAGACAAACTAAGAAGTAGATTCATGAAAAGGAAATCAATCTATTACAATAGCCTGCTCGTTCACGCGATCTGAACCCCATAGAAAATATTTGAGGAATATTGGCAAGAGAAGTGTATGCCAATAGTAAACAAGACGATAGCGCCAAAAAAATAAATTCTGCGATGTGAGGTGTTGGTATGATATTCTTATTTGGACAGTGGCCAAATTGATAGACAGTATAAACACCCCGATGTGTGAAGAAAAATGATGACAAAAACTAGAACATTCATTAGAATTTCCATTTTTTTTTAATGATGAGCTATCAAAATTTGTTCTTTTAAGATATTTCCAGTACCATAAAAGAGAGGAGTAACTTTCTGAAACAATGTTCACAACAACCTGAAACACTCCTTAAAATTTTAAGGTTCATAAATTATACGTTACCAAAATATTCAGAATAACCTCGAACATTGTGATACAAGCCTAGAATCTGGAGCGTTCGTTAAAATTTCAAAAAAATTGTAGGCTAATTACACACACGCGTTTATTACGTATCATCTGTAAGTATTTTTATGAAAACATTCTTTCAAATCCGCAGCTTTAAAATCATTTCAATATTGTGCTTGCAGCAATGTGAACGCGCTTTTTTGATATACATTATCTGCACTTTATTTGTAATTAGTTCAATGCAGACACCTTTCCATATATCATACCTTATAGAAGCGATTTTCCCAAGAGAAGAAAGATTGAATTTTATAGGGTTGTAATGTGAACTGAGTTGATTTAAGAAGAAGAATACAAGTTGAGATTTGTGTTCACAAAAATATAATATTCAATCGTTATTTTTTTAGCCAGGTGAAATGTTTTATGCACACAAAGTGCTTGGATCCATCGCACCTTGGCGTGTGGGACTCTTAGGGTACTTACATATCGGAACACCTTCACTGTTCACCATCGATGATCGCACCTTCGCGAGTTATCGCAATGTTTGCCTCGCTGATCGACTATCGATGTGTTCATAGTGGTTCAATTCACCATGGATGTTCTTCCACTCATTTTTAAGGATTTTGAATGTATATATTTTTTGCTTTGATGGGAGAATGATTTCTAGTGAGAGTGACGATGATAATTTGTACTTGTCGGCATCAGTTAAGTTGTGGTTATTGACGAGTGACTCGTTTCCAAGCAGAAGATTCAGGGCCCACCCAGTGAATCAACTGAGGAAAAAATTGGGAGAGTATCACAATTTACTCCCTCAATTGAAGGAAGATGAAGAGAGGTTACAATTACATGAGAATTTCAAGAGAAACATTCAAATACATACTCGACAAACTTGAGCCCCTACTGAACGTCAAAAATTACAAGAACTGTCATGCTAATCCAATTTTAACTGAGGAACGATTTGTTGCGACAATAAGGTAAGAATAGTACCTCTAAAAATTAGAGACAAATGGGATTTAAATAGAAGTTTATTTAAAAAAAAAGTTATTCGTAACAAAATTCTAACAAAAGTGGCTGTTAACATATGTGCTGGGCAATGAGCACTAAATCAATGAAATCGTCTTTGTTCATTTCTAACTAGGCAGAAACTAAGAATCATAACGACAATAGTAAGTATAAAAATAAATGATAATAACAATAATAACGAGGCGGAAATGAACGCGGCAAGTGATCGACTAAATAAACAGGCGGTTTGGGTACTGGGCGAAAACAAGAACTGCAGTCTCAGCCAATCACGAATGAGTCCACATCGCTACTTCCTTCCTGACTGCGAGGAGAAATCAAATTTTTTGATTTTCCTGTAAACAGCGAGGGTCGACTGCGAGGGTGCGATGAAAGCATCGCAGTGAAGGTGCTTCACTATGAATGCTCTCATACCAATGAACGTATTTGTTTCACATCGCTGTGACCGCGAAGGTGCGATCATCGATGGTGAACAGTGATGGTGCTCCGATATGTAAGTACCCTAAGAGTCCCACACGCCAAGGTGCGATGCTTACTCACTAAAACCCCTCAATTCCCTCTGTAGTACCCGGAACTATTGGTGCTATAACGTCAAATACTACCGACATGCCTATGTTGCATCACCCTTATTGTTTTTCTACCTTCCTCATCGACTTGCTCTTCGTTGTCTAGTTAGATTCAACCCACCTGACGCACTCGAAAATAGTGTGCTCAACAGTGCTTACTTCACTGCAGTATAAGCACTCGTCGGTGGTATCCTTATTTATGCGCTTAGTAAACGCATGGTAGGACTCATGATCAGACAAAGCTTGTGTTAAAAAATAATCTATTTTCCGATACCTACATGTTACCCATTCATTGATGTGCCCTATCCACCTCTTTGCCCATAACGCCTTTGTTTTTTTCAGCCCCCATGTTATCGCTCTGGCTTGAAGTCTCGCTTGTTTACGCTCTTCAAGCCTAATGTCGTAAAAGTACTTCCTTTCCTTAATCATGAGCTTCGAGGTAACGCCCGTGATCACCTGAAGCGCCACTAAGGATACAATCTTGTAAGAGGATGCCACACGCAAAAGTATGTTCCTCTGTGTTTCTTTCCATCATATTTAAGTACTTCTGGATCCTGGCCACTTTTCACTATATAGAGGCCCCATACAAAATTGTTATGAATGGCGGTACGCAGCACTGCCCATTATTACTGCTAGAGATCTTCATATTTGGCATAAGCCTGGTAAGCCTTGACACTTTCTTCTCAGCATTATATACTGCTGTCACATGGTGCCCAAAAGATCCTCTTACGTCCAGTGTAATACCTAAGTAGTAACGTCTTTGAGGGTCTGATGTTTATTCCGTTTAAGGTAAAGAAAACTCCTTTTCCTCTTTCCTTTCATTATCAGGGCCTGGGTTTTGTTCAGTGCCAGCTACAATCCGTCATCTCTCTCAGGCATACGTTCGTATTCTGCATCAGTGTATATTCGTTGATTGTTCCCACAACCACAGTCAAGTCACACCCCGTCATACAAAACATTCCACAACACGGAAGCCAAAACTGACCCCTGCGGAATACCAGCACTCTATGCAACTGCTTCACCTAGCCCAATAGAAATCGTCCTGCCAGTAAAACAATTGAATATATATCAATCGTTATTTAAATCAAATAAATATGTTCAAATAAAAATAATGTATTTATTTTAAAAATATGTCGTACACGTTATAACAATGAAAAAAGAACTGATAGTAGTTAAATGGAAACTATGTACTTGCAAGTTTACACTTGCAATTCTTTAAGTTCCTTCAATAAATCTCCCTCTCCCTTGATTTTTGACAGCTGATTGATCTCCAGTTGTTTCCCTTGTAATTGTTGCAGTTTCAACTTTTCAATTGCATCCAATTTCTTAAAAAAAATCAATGCATATTAATTAGTGAGATAATAAAAATATTTATGTTTTACGTACCTTCTTAATGTTTTTGATTTTCTTGTCTTTTTCTGATCGCCGGTCAAATCAACTTTAACAGTTGCTACAGTAGGAGAATGGTCTTGATCATCGCTACCTTCTTCTGCTTTCCGTGCCTTTCTAGCTTCACGTTTCTTCTTTTGCTTCAACGCTGCCTTTGATGGTGCGTTATCTTCTGCGAATTATGAAATCAATACTGTTAGCAAATTTAAACACAATTTATAACTTATTAAATCGTACTTGATTTATGAGGTTGTTCATCATCATCATGTAATTTAAAATTAACAACAGGCCTATTTCTAGCTGATGGTGGTCTGTAAGCCTGTTTCGAAGCTTGAGGTTGACTAGATACTATACCCTCGACTTTTTCGGAACTTATCGCCGGATCTTTATAGGTACCCTTAGCGAATTTTTGCCAGCAAATTTCGTTTAACTCTTCATTCGGTCCGGCAGACTTTTCGAATTGCAATATGCCAGAATAATGCCAGATCTTATAACCATTTCCAATTCTAAGTCTCGGCGCTGTCGTTGCAGTTAAGAAATGGGTACCTTCAGGAGACCATTCCAGATGCGTTGTATCAGGTGCGTCACATTTACCTATGAGTTTCTTATTGACAGCGTCCCAGATTTCGATTTGACCTGGTAAATTACCAAAACCACCCAAAAGCAAAATATTGCCTTGATTATTGTAATAAATTGAATTTTTTGGACCTATTCCAAGTTCAAAGATTGGTTCGCATTTCAGGTTGAAGATTGTCGCTTTTGCAGGTGTGAATCCGTAAATTACACAAAACTCTTGACCTTTCGGTGACCATGCTACACTGTATATAGGGCCTTCTTTACCTAATTTAATAACAAAAAGATTGATTTAGTATATAATGATACTATTTCAAGCTTCACAGTATTAATCATGCAATTTTCACTTACTCATTGCTACTATAGACGTCTGTCCACTTGTTCCAATAAAGTGCAAGCCCTGTTTACCGTAATATGAAGTTTTATCAACCTCTGTAACAGTTAAAAACAGAACACTGTTTCCTTTGGCATTCCAATAATATTCAACCTTATCCGCTTGGAAAAAACTCTTATTTGCGATAACCTGTTGATTCTCAAAATTGGGATACTTAAACAACCTACGATTTTAAAAAAATATAAGATAACATCATTCGTTCAATAAAATAAAAATTTAATTCGTAACCTATATATTTACTTGCCAAATGAAGGTTGACCTTGACCACCAGGTGAATGTAAAAGAACATAATATAATCCAACCATTGGTGATATAGAATATGTAGCAACCTTACAGCAATTAATTCTGCTGACAATTTTATCGAAATTGCAGTTTTCGTAGAACACAATGTCCGTGTTTACTAGTCGTGCAAACAGAACTTCGTCCGCACTCCACTGTGGTTCCCTAGAATGCAAAATGTTTTAAATTTACAATATAATAGAGATACAATAACTACGAACCAATTTAACTGTTTCTTATGAACAAAACTCTTAACAAGACTGCCATCTTCGGTTTTGTAAATATTTAAGTTGGGAGTACCTTGTGGATTATCTTTATTTGTTATAAAAGTCTCCCAACTCAGCAAATAGGTCCCTTTTGGAGAGAAAGCAAGGTAGTACGCTTTTGTACCCTCTATAACAGCAACGTCCTTCCATATATCTGTTCGCATTATTTTTATACTAAAACATCCTTATAAGCATTGTTTCTATCATATAAAATCACTAGTAACTTACGTCACTCCATTTATGTAGGCAAAATATTTCCCATCGGGGCTAAATAACAAAGTCCTGCATGATTTGCTTAAAACTGGGGAAAAATCATTTAAATTACCAAAACTTGGAGGTCCTAAATTCACACTTATTCCATTGGAACCACGAACTGTAGAACGAATTATTATTAGAAATGCATTATGGCAAAGTTTTTATTGAAATTACCAGCAATAGGAATAGACGTTGCCATATTGAGGTTATACAGTGACAGCACGTGTCAAAAACTCATATTTTTAAATCCCTATCACACCTAAAAATGAGGGCTTAATATCTACAATTTAAAATAGATAACGATAAGAATCGAAGTAAATCAAAAGTGAATATATTTAGTTAATACACCGCGAAAATAAATACAATTACCTGATGCCTACCATCAGCAATTTTTAACTGAATTGATCTGAAGTTAACGCAAGGCGATTGTAATCTGTTGAATTTGAAAATCACTAGAAAAAAATTAATTCAAGAAAGCCATAAAAAAAATGTAACTTTTAAAGAATATAACATTTATATAATTATGTAGCGCAATTATGTACTTCATCGAAATTAAATAAACATTATACTGTAACATATTATTGGCCACATAAACAGTTACAAAACTTATCAAGGTTAGTTCATAGCTCTCCATTCATATATTTGCGTTGATACGTTAACCAATCGCTGCTTGTTATTTGTATGCGCTTCACAGTCTATCCGCTGACGGATAAAGTTGGTTGAAGTTGAATGATAAGTATCTTATAATCAGTGATGGGTTGCTACGAAGCAAACTGCTATTTTGAACTGAACCTATCGTTAGCAGTTTGTAGTAGCTAACGAATATTAAAAGAAACTGCTACTTTTTTAGCAGTTTTTCGATGTAAATATTTCTGACGTAGCAGCTCTATAGACATCATATTTTATGTTCTATCCCGTTGGAGCTATAGGAGAAACTGCTACAAAAAGTAGCAGTTTTTTTTAAACTGCTAACGAAAAGTAGCAGTAGCAGTTTGTAGCTGCTAATGAAAAATAGCAGTTTTACACATCACTACTTATAATTATATTTTCAATACACTGCAACCTCGTTTATATCCGCGGTCGCCTAAACATTCACTTATATTCCCTCAAGAGTAGTTCCCACTCTTATCCCGTTAGCGGAGAGGAAAGGCCGTGCTACGCGCTGATTAGCTCATGGGAATATGTGCACTATCGGGTGGTGGATGGCGGCGAATAAGTGAGGGCTATAGTGAGAATATAAGTGAGGGTGAACATAACTGAGCGCGGATGTAAACGACGTTCCAGTGTATATCACGATGTGAAATTGACAGTAGTGAAATTGAAATTGATTGCCAACAATACCAATATGCAGCGCAAATAATGGCTTGTTAACAGCATTTTTTACAAGTTTCCAAGTTATTTTGTTCTAAATAAGTGAGGTGAACTCTTCAAAATTTGTACGTCAACGTACAGTGTCTCGCAGCCAGAGACATTACTTTAGAAAGAGACTGTACATACGTACAGACGTAAGGCTATGTATCAACCGCTAGGAAAGCGCTAAGAGATATTTATCCGTTACGTATGAACTGGTGTGAACGGAGAGCTATGAACTAGCTATTACGACTAAATGACATGAAGTTAGTGTAGAAAAAAAATCAATAATATTTAGAAAATTGCCTTTATCTAAAAATCAAGTAAATAAAATTTATGCAAAAGAGATTATTGTGTATTAATTTTATAAATTTGAACTATCGATAAGCGCTTCTAATTAAAATGATTATCGCGTCGGTGATGGTGTACTAAAATTAAAACCGGTAATGTTTGTGTACATTACGTAAACCGATACAAATACAAAATAGAAACATTAAACAAATCTTTGAGAGAGGAATCACTCCGGAATATAATTAAGGAATGTCCGAACAAAGTCAACAACATCAACCCGAATCGAATGAGGGAGCTTCTACCAGCGCAGAAACAGTTCAAAATGTACAGCAACAAGCAAGTAACACTCCTAAACCAGATCAAGCATCCAAACAAACAAATTTGCAGAGGATTCAGCAGCGCAAGCAGGCCGTGTTGAGTTTCCCTTATGTTAAGAAATTATTGAAGCTTGCCATTTATTCAAAATGCCAGGTAAGAGCACTGCAGGAGGGTAAATTGAGGCCAATGCAGTTATTACATATTATATAGCACTTATTTTGATCATATTTGAAGACACAAGGTAAATATATAAATGTGTGTCGTTACATGTTTGGATTGTTTAAAAAAAATTATGCTTTTGATGTGATTAAACGATATGCGATAGTAATTTTTTTATAATAACAACAGGCTGAACGGTGTGATTGTATGGGTTGGAAAAAAGTTGATAATGCATTACAAAATCCTACCTTTAATGATCCGTGTCGATGTGAACATGTGTTAGGTATGTAAGAATGATTACGTTAAATGTTATGTGTTTATAAAACGATTTTAGAAATGCACATATCACATTTACATAATAAAAGCGAACAAGAAATCAATAAGCTGTTAGGAATGATGGTCGATGTTGAAAATATGTATACGGCTATGAATCGGGAAGAAAACGAAGATACAAAAAAAGTTTACAGTTATTTATTTAAGGTATTTCGTATTATACAAGATTTGTACTTGTTTATATTCCATTTTATAGTTGTTACGAAAATGCATTTTGACATTGGATACGCCTATTGTCGAAGGTCCTTTAGGACAACCACCCTTCGAAGAACCGTCAATATATAAGGCTGTGACTAATTTAGTAATGTATAAATTCTCACATCTAGCACAACAGGAATGGAAAACCATGCATGAACTTGCTAAAATTTTCCTACATTGTTTGAATACTTGGGATTTTCCTCCACCGAGTAGCCATAAACAGGTTGTCAGTCATAAAGAAGCGACAGTGTATAAAATTGCTTATACCAGGTAATGAAAACGTGTTTTCGATCTAATTTTTATGTCTTATTATGTTTTTCCGTTAATTTAGATGGTTGGTTTTCTGTCATGTACCAGTATTCTGTGATTCATTGCGACATTACGATACTACAGTTGTGTTTGGGAAAACTTTACTCAGAGCTGTATTTAAATATGTTAAAAAACAAATAATGGATCAATTTCATCAAGAAAGGGATCGAATGCCTTTAGAAAGAAGAGTACGTCTATACTAGTTTTGTATCTTTGAAAGGGCTCCAATATTTATTTCTTCTAGGTAATGCTATTAACAAATTTTCCTCCATTTCTCAACCAATTAGATGAAGAAATTTACTCTCCGTCATCACCAATTTGGGATCCGGAATTCAAACAACCCCCATCAGTACATCTTCAATCTTTATTAGACTCGACAAAAGCAGCTAAACGTAACTAATCTCAATTTAAATAGTGTATAATTAAAAAAATTTTTACACATGCATCTTCTGTCTTATTAGGATTAGGTACTCCAGTAAAGAAAGGGGAATTCGAAAAAGTTAACGTTCCTCCAAACGAGAAAGATGGTTATACAACGATTACATTGAGCGCAGGTTCTAAAATACGAGAACTTGACACGCCAGTTAGAGAAGTAAAACGACGTAGATTAGCTCAAGAGGAGCAATTCGAAGATCTGAGTCGAGAGACGATAGCTGAAATTATAGCGACAATAAATGATCCGAAATATATGACTGGTCCTGATATGGTATTTTCAGAAAATGCGCCACCCCGTGATAAAGAACCTAAACTTGAAGAGAAACAAGGCATTATACAATTGCACGTTGTTGGGAATAGTTTAACTGAACCTGTTACTAAACAAACAATGTTGTGGTTGATTGGATTGCGGAAAGTATTTTCTTTACAATTGCCTAGGATGCCCAAAGAGTACATAACGCAGTTGCTGTTTGATCCGTAAGTAGTGTATTATAGTAATACAGTACTAAGATGCAATAATCACTCTGTACATCACTCTATATTTCTTACATAACTTGTACATTGTCTATTGTCTGCTGAACTAATAATTACCTGTAGATTAACTTTATAAAATGAAGGAAATAAAAGAAGACAATGTATATACACTGAAACCTGTAGATAATGGAATCCTACTGAGTTGTTTTTTCATTATGCGCAAGTTTCATCATAGGCTGGGTATTTTCGTTTTTTTTTCTGTGATGAGTGCGGTGCTTATATAGTAGAATATACATCACAAGATTGATTAAGTTTACAATTGTAGGCAAGTTAAGCGATCATAATACACTGTTGAAAAAAAGTGACGAGCATATCCTGTATATTATCTAAACATGTGATTCTGACGTAATGAAATTTGGTATGGAAGTACAGTGGAATCCGCTTACACTACAAACACTGTTACAGCGAAATATCGGTTTTTGCGGAGTAAGCTCATGATTTAGGTTGATTCGGTATCAGATCTGATGTTAGGTATTTCAGATACAGCGAATTCCTTTATAGCAAAATTTCGCTTTTAACAAACTATTTTTCCCTCATTTATTCACGGAATTACGAATTCAAGGAATTTTTCTGCAACGTCGTGAATTTGTACAATCTTTTTCAGTACGCCTTTTTCGTTGAGATGTTGAGATCAGTGACAGTGTTTGTTTTATTAAATAAAGTAACAATTTAATGTACAAGTTGTCCGATAAAACAGTAAAACGAAAACAATTGAATATAGTCGATAAAATGACCATAATAGAAGAAGTAAGGTTTGGTGCTAAAAAGGCAGACGTATGTCGTAAATATAATTTACCACCTCCATCGCTTAGCGCTTTATTAAAGAATAAGGACAGTTTGACTAAAAGCGTAGCTTACAATTCCAAGGAACCTAAGAGACTGAAAACTATAACGTTCGAAGATCTAGATGAAGTTCTGCTTAACTGGTTCAAACACCAACGGAGCTCCAACATACCAATTAGTGGACCAATCCTTGTAGAGAAAGCAACTTCTCTCGGTAAAGCATTAAGGTATGGTGATGACTATCAATATTCTATGGGCTAGATTTTTAGATGGAAGAAACGATATAACATTGGATTTGGTAAAATATCTGGAGAGGCTATGTCCGCGAATACAGAAGTAACTTCTGATTGGTTAGCTAATATATGGTCAGTAGTTAAATCCGGTAACATGGATTGTGATATATTCAACGCCGATGAAATGGGGTTATTTTATAAATTAACTCCGAACAAAACGTTGAAATTTAGAAATGAGAAATGTATAGGGGGGTAAGTTATCCAAAGAAAGAATTACAGTTCTTGGGTGTGCGAATGCCGACGGATCCGAAAAAAGTAAGCTACTAATTATGGGAAAGTCTAAATCACCGAGATGTTTTAAAAATGTGACCAACTTACCCGTTGCTTATACAAATAACAAAAATGCTTAGATGACATCGCACATTTTTGCAAACGAAATCTGTAAGTGGCGTGTAGAACTAAAAAGCAGAAAGATTTCGCTTGTGAAACGAGTTTAGCATCAATTTGTTAGAAACAATACGTTTAATTGACCGAAACTGGAATCAAATTACGCAAAGTACAATTTGGAAAAGTACATTTTGGGATTTTCCGATCGAGAGAATGAAATCGAGTATCCGAGCGAAAGTGAAAATGAAGAATTTACATTAAGATAATTTGTCACTCACAGATTACATGACACTTTTCAGCAATAAATCTGTAATACTGAAATATGTACTATGTGGAAGTGGACGATGCAATCATTACCGCTCAGCTACTTACAGACAGCGAAATCATTTGCTCAGCATTTTCTTCAATTAATTGAAGTACTTCAGAAGAATCTGATAATGATATTGCGCATCAAATAGATCATGATATTGTTAGCATACACCAGGTGAGATAATCGTTATTAAAAGTAAGAAAATTTTTTGAACAATCAAAGCATAGTCGGCTCTCTCGATTTATTAAGGCAGATTGACAATAACATGGATAAAATATCTGCTTTTCATGTAACATAAAGTCAGATAACCGATTTTTTATATGAATTTAATACTAAATAGAGACGTGTCCGACCGATTATATTCCAGATATGTTCGATTGGATTCAGATTCGGAGAACGAATCGGCTACGGAAGCATTTATATCTGATGCTCTCCCGGAAAGGTCTGTACAACACACGCGACGTGGGGTCGAGTGATGTCATGCATATATAGGAAATGTGGACGCCATCATACGTAGGGAAACACAACAGGCCGTAGCACCCCATCTACGTCTCGGCAACTCGTCATCATCTGCTATACATACAGCAGACGTGTACGTCCACGAGGTGTAATCGTACTCCATACCATAATGCTGGGCCTGCTTTCTCATTCCAATTTCGTCATGCCTGTTGCGCTGACGACAAGGACCGCTCGAGACGGTGCACGATTTCACGCAAGGATACACCTGCCATGTGCATACTCACAATCATTCCTCGTTTAAACTCGCTCAAGTAACGCGAACGGCCTTGCAGTACGCACAATGTACGATTACATAGTATCTTTTCGCATCATATTTTTTACTGTGATGCAAAGGGGTACAGGCCGGTTTCTCTTACCTGCAACCGTCGGAGCCACCTAGTAAAAAATACAGCTACAGAAAAATTCGAAACTCGTTGCATCAACTCGTCTAGGAGAAACTTTTATGCACCGCTAAAATTATGCATATATCTTCACGCGTTTAGATTATACAGAGTGTGCTCGCCACTTTTTTTAACAATATATAATGTATTTTTCAACCGCCAATTAATAGACAGTATTTTTAATTTTAAAAATATATCGCCGTGAGTGGAATCGAACCACCAAGTTGCTGTCGTAGCATACCCACGAAACCTTCGTGCCAACGAGATGTTTAAGCCCATTGGCACTTTTGTATCATTTTGGTGTGTGACGTCGCGTAAGATGTGAAAAAGACACCAAAAAATAAATGTTGGCCATTTGATATCTGCGACCGCTGATTACCTTAAATTAACGTCAATATGACGCAACGGTGCTACTTGGTTAGATAACAAATTCTGCGCAGGCATCGTCGATGCAAACTGTTCCGTACAAAATCATTTCGACCGTACAAAGAAACGTCATAAAACGAAAATGTAAAACTAATTTATTTAGTAGTATTCTATTAGTCTATTAGTAAAACAAATTTGATGTACCCCCTTTAAGGGGATGTATCTTAACAAGGGATGCCCCAATGAAGTTTCTTTATATGAAAGACCCTATCTCTTTTTCGATAAGGAATCACCCCCTGAAATGTTTTACACTTATTTTGTTACACCCTGTATACATATACCTAATATAATTTCATCATGTGATTATTACATTTACAGGAAGCATCGAACGTTGGCTTTGATTCGAAATAACGTTCCCATCGGGGGTATATGTTTCCGTGCGTTTCCCACGCAAGGTTTTACCGAAATCGTATTCCTCGCGATGACATCAAGCGAGCAAGTTAAAGGTTACGGTACACATCTTATGAATCATCTAAAAGATTATCACATTCGTAAAAATATCTTACACTTTCTGACATTTGCTGACAAATTCGCTATTGGTATGACGAACTTGAATATTTAATCAAAAATTTTAATTCTGTTTGGAAATTTTGCAGAGTATTTCGAGAAGCAAGGCTTCTCGAAGGATATACGAATCTCAAGAGGTGTTTACCAAGGTTATATTAAAGACTATGAAGGCGCTACTCTTATGCATTGCGAACTTAATCCTAGAATAATATATACAGAATTTACTTCAGTTGTTAGAAGACAAAAAGAGATTGTTAAACAATTGATCTATCAACAGCAGAGACAGTTGTCAAAAGTACATCCCGGTTTAACTTTCTTCAAGGAAGGTAAAACTAGTTTGTGATAACATTTTCATCATTAAGAATGTGTGTGTTAGGTGTTAATACTATACCGATCGAATCAATACCTGGAATACAAGAGACTGGTTGGAGACCAGCGCCAAGAACTACTAGGGGAGGACAATTGGAAGAGTCACAAGACATAGATGTGCTTGCTGGAATGTTAAAGACAGTAATAGCAGCGGTAAGACATGTTTTCGGCATGTAGCAAAAGTATAGTTTTTTGTTATGTTAGGTAAAAAGTCATGAAGATTCATGGCCCTTCAGGGAACCAGTTGACAAAAACGACGCTCCAGATTATTACGATCATATTAAATACCCTATGGGTCAGTTCGTACTTTGATAGTAGTTTTCGTTATGATCTAAATATTTTACTTTCGGTTTTTCTTTGTAGATTTAAGAAAGATGTCCGAGAGATTAAAGGCGAGGTATTACTCAACACGACGGCTTTTTATAGCGGACATGATGCGTATTTTCACGAACTGCAAACAATACAATGCTCCGGAAACTGAATATTTTCAATGTGCTGTCAATCTTCAACAGTATTTTCAGACTAAAATGAAGGAAATTGGCCTGTGGGATAAATAAAAATTAATTTTAAGTTATATTTTATATTGTGCAAAACAAATTCTGTAATAAATGTTGTTATAAGAAAAATGTTATTTTACTTATATGGTCTTCTGTATGTATATAATATATTTATTATACGTACATTCTATTGCAAATATAGTGTCTTCCTCTGTTGTTATGTTCATATCGATAAAACTCTCTAAAACTCCCGCGCTGTGAGATGTGCACAGCACGGATTTCAGCAATTAAGTATGTGGTAGAAGTCTGCAAGGAAATAAAAATACAAACCGAATTTCCTCTTAATTTTAAAGCTTGATATTTGTGTGTTTATTTTTGCTAGCGGTATATTTCAAGAATTTAATAAATCGACACTTTCATGTTCTACTACAATGACCAGTTTCCTATCTATGTATATTATTTTTGAGGTGTAATCTTAGTTATGTTGAATATAAAGTTATGGGTTATTACGGACAAGTGAAAAACTACAGTCGAATATAATTTTATTCTCTATGTCTCGCGAAGTCGAAACATTTTTGTATTGAAATATTTGTTATATTTTTTATGGCACCCTGTATATTGGATATTCGTAATTACAACATTAAAACCTTGAATTGTAGTTCCCTCATACCATTTATGAAACGTGGAGAGTTACTTCCAACATTATATAAGTAAAAGTACATATTTAAAACAGAATAAGCCAGAGCAAAAATATACAATTTTAATACAGGATGTTACGCAATATGTACGCAGGACTTCAGGATGTGATAGCTTGTCCAAAAATTTGAAAAAAGTTTCTATCAACTTACCTTCTAAAATGCACCATTTTCGAGATACAGGGTGTTGAAATTTAATTTAAAAAAAAATCGTTTTTGGAAATATCTCCGGAACCGTTTATCGTAAAGAAAACAGCTTTTGTAACCATTTTCTACTTATAATAAGCTAAGTTGCATGCGAGAAAAAAAAATTTTAAGTCATAATTGGTGAAGATTTTGAAGGGGTAGTGGTTGTTTTTCTCCCCAACTTCTACGCCACTGGAAAAAAAGTACGGTTTTACGACGCCCATTTGAACCGCCAATATTTTCTACACAAAAAAGGTCATGAGCTCTAAAGTTGACCATTTTCGAGAAAAATCAACTTTTGTGTTGTTAACGTTTGCTTTTCTTGCTTGTTCTAATGTTTTAGTAAAATAAAACTTATTTCAAAAAATTTACCATGTTTTTCAACATAAAAGTTGATTTTTCTCGAAAACGGTCAACTTTAGGGCTTATGACCAACAGTACCTTTTTTGTGTAGAAAACATTGACGGTTGAAATGGGCGTGTCAAAACCGTAGTATTTCCAGTGGCGTAGAAGTTGGGGAGAAAAACAGCCACTACACCTTCAAAATCTTCACCAATTATGACTTAAAAAAAATGTTTTCTCGCACACAACTTAGCTTATTATAAGTAGAAAATGGTTACAAACGCTGTTTTCTTTACGATAAACGGTTCCGGAGATATTTCAAAAAAGCCAATTTTTTTATTAAATTTCAATTTCAATTCATTTTCGAGATACAGGGTTAATTTAAATTTAGAAAATTTTTACGTAAATTAATTTTTTTTATAATTATTTTCCTTTTTTAAAATTTTAGTGTTTTGAAAATCAAAATTATGTCGTCTATCTTTAGAATGCTTAGATAAAGCAGTTTCAGCGGTGACGTTATGTGTAACAGTGTATTGATGGTTATAAATTCGTTTCTTTAAATATTGTTTGGTTTGTCCGATATACCATTTATTACAATCTTTGCAATCTAATTTATAAACGACATTACTTTGATTACCATGTTTAATGGGTGTTTTTAAATTTGTAAATAAATGTCTATTGTTGGTAGGTATGAAAGTTATGTGAATGTCTGATTTTTTTAATTCGTTTTATTGTGTCGCTTAAATTGTTTATATGTATATGGTATAATGTGGTATATGTTAGTAAGTTTAGTAAAATAAGAGACACAATATTTTTACGTGGGACTCAGACATACAGGGTATCTCACAAAACAATTATGACGTCATCGCTATTTTTTTTTATATAAAGTAAATATGGATGGTTACAAATTTTGAAGAAAAATTATAGTAAAAATTAAAAATTTTTATCTAAATTAAACGTTCGAATTGAGCACTGTTAAAAATCTGAAAATAGACAAGGCTCGCTTCCCCCCCCCCCTCTCTGAAATTCAAAATTTTGAAAGTTGTTCCAGACTTTTCTAAATTGTTCCAGAATTTTGCAGAAAAATATTAAAAAATTGTCGAGAAATGTCGAAAAAACCGTTTTTCTGGTCAACCCCGCGTCGCTTTTTTCAAAATTCGAAATTTTAACAGTTGTTCCAGGTTCTAATTTTTGGAATGAAAAAAAGGGGCGTTGCTGAAATTTTGTTTTTCTCATTTATTTCACGAAGTATACATGACAGAAAGCTAAAATCTTGGAACAATATAGAACAACCTGAAACTTGAATTTCGAAAAAGTGGCATTACAGACGTTTTGATTTTCTCAGTTATTTCATAAACTACACATGACAGAAGGCTCAAATTTTGGAACAATGTTCAGAACAAACTGAAACAACTCTCAAAATTATGAATTTTGAGGGGGGAGGGGAGGGCTAGCGAAATTTAATTTTTATTAATTATTTTATGAACTACTGATGTAAGAAGGTTCAAATTTTGGAACAATGTTCAGAACAACTAGAATAAGCTGGAACAATTGTCAAAATTTCGAATTTTGAGAAAGTGGGAGCTGACCGGAAAAATGGTTTTTTCGATTTTTCAGGACAATTTTTAAATATTTTTCAAAGGTAGGACCGCCATTGAAAGAAGTTGTAAAAGACTAAGAAATTTGGTTTCAACATGACAACTGGCGGGTTTTATGTCCCTTTAGGGTATTATGCAAATATTTTATGTTGGTTGTGAAGTATAAGAATATTCTTTTGATTTTTTTTTGTATCAAGCGCTTTATTCCGATAACTCTGTTTCTCGAGCAAGAAAGAAAACAAGTGCTATGCTTTTTTTCAATAGCTTTAGAAGTTAATTTTTTTACATAGTGAAAGAGAAAACGTTATTATATATTTGTTTTTCATTGTAAGTTGCTACAGGCATAAGTTTTTGCCTCTAGTGTGATTTACACGTTAAATTATCGTGCATGCTTGGCCTCTTAAGCCTCATTATACTTTTTTACTGCTCTTTAATTTTTGCACTTTGTGTTTTCATTTTTTTTATGAACATGATGCTGTCCATTACTAGGAATGATTGTTTAACTTAGTTCTGATAGTGAAAACAGAACTTTCTGTATATTTTAATTTTTCTGAAAGACAACGGGGTAGTAAATTTGACGCTAAAAACTATTGAAGGCTATGAGGTATATTAGGCCTTTTAAATAATCTACGTTGTCAAATGAAAGAGATTATATTTAGTGCCATAATAGATTTAAAATCAACATATGCTTTATATGCTTACAGTGCAGTCGTTTATTCGGAAATTATTTAAAGATAAATGATTTATATCACTTCCAGATACATAGATGCAATAGCTTAGTCGCGTTCTTTAAAAAACTTGCCGCCTGCCAGTTTTCCTAATTTGAATTCTCATATAAAAATCCTGTTACATATTTTTCCACGTCTTTACTGCGGTTTTGGCTTATTTAAATTATTTACATCACTAGCTTAGCGTTCCCACATTTTAAGTACTTAGTTTCTTCATATGTGGTGGGTGCTTAGTTGCAGTGACTTCTTAAGCTGTATCGCTTGTTTGACCATCACTATAACTCTCGCGGTGTACTTTTTGTGTGTGTATAATTCTGTTCAAATGGCCTTGTGACAGTATATATCGCCTCTTATAATGCCGCGTTATTAATCACTTTGCTCTCAACAGCGAATGGTAGATCGATCGGAATCCAATTCTCCGAGAAAATGTTACTGTCCTCCCGGAAAATTGCAAACCGGCTCCTATCTTTCCGCCACAACAATAGTCAGCCGTCTAACCACTGCGGCTGTTTTTATTTTTTGATAATAAACCTTAACAGTGATACAGACAACCAGTAATATACCATAGATATTGAAGCAGACATTTTTCTTCGTCTTTATTTAGTTTTTGAGGACAATTTTTTGCCATCCCGAATGGTAATGGTTTGAAAATAAAATTTAAGTCGTAAAAGAGAAAACCTTTATGTTTGTAATCAATACTACAATAATAAACAACTTTATACAGAGTTACAAATGTGTTTGATAATAATAACTGTAATAATAATAATAATAAAATGACTAGTAACTTCATACATATAAATAAAATTGTTAAATAAACTATACTATACAATATATATAACAAATACCAATGAAAGAAATAAAATCATTAATAACAGCATACAATATTCGAGTTATATAAAACAGAAAACAACCTGGCGTAGTTCACGTGCAACTTAATCAATTATAAACTTGCAATGAGTAATAATATAATAGTAAAAATTAATAATACATCAGTTTCATTTTCGTTTCTTCCACCTTCAAAATTGATTGATTGATAGATAAAATCCTACCTGTGTTTTTGTTTTTTCAGATATGACTTCCGGTTAGTATTTGTTGTTCATTTTTATTTTCGTCAAAGAATTGCATGTAAAGTTGAATTTCAACAAATACTCTTATACCCTGTTTTATTTAAAATTACATCCATCATATCATAGTAATCGAATTATATTTGAGAACACATTACGTGCGGCACTGCCAGTTTGTTAAATTGATTTTATAATTTTGTTATCACAATAAATAAATGAATAATTGGTTGTGTTTTGTCTATTTTCGAGTTTTCATTAATTTAAATGTAGCGCCAAATAAACAATAAAATTGATTTAACAAATTGGCAGCAAGGAGTTAAACAATTTTTCAAAGACATACAAGCAACGATAAAGATACAAATATCCACGCAAAACCGGAACAGCATTCTCAAAATAATAATAATAATAACATTAAATACAACGTATAATATACTTTTCTAATAATTGTCAAAAAATCGCAATATACTACATTTATGTTTACATATTATAAAAAACGTTTTAAACTATAAACTTCTTCTTTTACTTTATTTTTTACCTAATTTTAGCCTAATGCAGTACAGTGTTAATCATAATATTAACTCGCTTGCATTACTGAGTATATAAACTATTTAGTATGTAATTGTTTCTAAAAAAAAACTACAGAAGATCTGCATTTTCGAAACGCAGATGAACTCTTTTTTCTCTTTGTAATATAATTTCTTCTTATGACTATTATAGTTATAATATCGACGAAGGTAAAAAAGATGACAAATTTAATACCTATTGCAAACAGAAAAAATATTATACACCTTATATGGTGGTATCCATAATACAATATTTTTTAATGGAGCACATTTCACAAGTGTCTATATTCAAAAGCATTCTAAGGCATTTTATTTTATTTGTAGATACTTCTATATCAATCAAGTTAAAACAACTGAAAAGCCCGAAGGGTAGTGACATGTTGTTGATGTTGCAGTATTTAAACCATTTATCCGTGTTTATGATGTATGAGCAGATACATACAGGTCGACCAGAATTTCGTGGCAGTTGCGCTTAAGTCAGAGAGGTTGGGTAAAGGTATGATGTTGCAGGTGCGTTGAGGGTATATAAGTCGAACAATCGATCACTGGCGCGGCATTCTGGTCGACCTGTAGTTTATGCATAATCTTAGGGAAACTTGTGCAATATATAATGTTGCATTAAGGGCGGGTTTATCAATGTGAGGATAAATAAATTAACTTGCAGATAAAATTTTATTCGTCAGATAATTAGAATAAAACGTTTATTGAGTGTTAAATAGAAGTTATCTGGTGCCGGGGTTCAATTCTCTGGAGGGACGGTGACATTTTTTCAGAGAGTTTAATCCCGGATCGACTTGCCATTCGCTGTTGGGGGCAAAGTGATTAACAGGGCGGCATCATAAAAGGCGATATGATGCTGTCACAAAGGCATTTGAACACAACTTACACACACCAAACTACACCGCAAGAGTTGCAGTGATAGACAGACAAGTAATATAGCTTACGGAGTCACCACTGCTACTAAGCACCCACCACACATTTAAAAAAATCCTCACATTGATAAACCCACCCTAAGTGTGTCAAATGCGCCTTAAAGATATATAAGTATGTAATTCATGCAAGAAGTGTGGAATTTTCTCCAAGAGTCTATGCTGTACTCTATGACTGATAGATCAAGCTCATCATCAGCAATTCATCAAGCATTTGTAAATCGTCATTCAACTCTTTTGACGTGTCACTGGGACAAGAAGCAATTGGATTTAATTCTGCAGTTGAACAAGCCCACTAAAGAAGGTAAAGACGGTAAGAGTTTATAGATATCAAACAAAAAAGATAAAAGCATTTTTGTAATCAATCTCAATAAAGGTATGATGGGGATTATGGAAGGAATCAGGAACAAGCAATGATACACTTTCTTATAGTGTAGTAGTTTCTACTCCTAAACATTCCTAGAAAAGTCATCAGATGAATATTTTTGTATTTCCGGTGAACGTAAACTGAACTCGATACCGCAATGAAAGAGGTTCTTGGAAATAATCCATGCAGGATCTTTTGCTAAAACGAAAGAAGTTGTGACCATGAGAGCTCTAACAAAAGTTATAAGTACGGGAATATATTCGAAGACTTATACAAAATCGTTGACCACGGACCCAAGGAGATTGGTAACAGATAGAAAAGCGGTACTTATCAGCTAGAACATTGAAAGATTCATTGCAGACGCTGAAATACACCACAACTCAAAGAGTGCACACTAAACATTTAAAAAAATGAAGATTGTTATCAATGTTAATTACCACAACTACAGAAGAGTGTTTCAAAAGTAATGAAGATTGAAAGAAAATTAAACAATAATATAAAGGAGACCATAACTATGCAAACACCGACCATTACATGTAATGGAAAATTATTCAACATTAGAGAAACTCAGAAAGAGCAAAAGCAGTTTTATGGCAGGAAAAAAATACAAAGTTATCACATATGAGTTGAGTCAGCCACGGGCCAATGGTGCAAAACCAAAACTTTGTGTTTATCCGATCAAATTTAATTACATTGGAAAAAACGACATTATAATTTTGATGGATATTAAAATTAAAAATTCCGAGATCTTTACCAACATCCATTATAAATGAATACAATTTTAAAAATATTTTTGACAGCTGTCAGTCTACGAGATAGTTTTAATTCTATGAAGTTGTCAAATTGTAAAAACAATTTTTTGTGGACCTTTATCAATGCATTTATTAATGCATAATTAATGTACACTCGGTACGACTTCGTCTTCGAACGGCCACAGTTTGCCGTCTTTGTCAGTCCATCCCTTCCACATTTAACGTGACCGTTTCTTGGATAATCTTAATGTTACATTACGAAACATATGCTGTTACCCTGATCGAAGAAACGGTCATGTTAAATGTGGAGGGGATGGACTGACAAAGACAGCACACTGTGCCCGTTCGAAGACTACGTCGTACCGAGTGTACGTTTTTGGTATAGGCAACCAATCATACATTTAATTATAATATATATATATATATATATAAATAACGGCTATATTAATATAAACATATTAATATAGCCGTTATTTGCCAAGAATGTCATGTCATGTGTATGATTGATGAAAATTAGAAATAACATGAGTTCAATTAGTCTTTACGTCCTGGATAGTCATGAATTTGTAAACGCATGTCTGTGCTTAAATTATTAATGATAATTGATAAATCAAATTTCATTTTAATGTTTTAAATGCGCACGAAATAAGAGTAGTTCCATTAAGAAAATATTGTTTTATCAGATACTTTAAACATCTTTGTTTTCTTTTGAATCGGAAACGAAGTAACCAACATTTTTGAAGTAAAATTTAATTGAATATCTATCATCATTGATAGTCATTATAAAAAAAAAAAACAACAGTATAGCGAGAAATATAGTGTAAACGTCAAATTTTAATTCCGTATCCATTTTATTTTAGTTGACAACATTGTTGCCAATTTCCGCAACGTTGCACTATTAAAAGTGTCAAATTTATTTTTTTACATTTGGCCATTGCGGCAAAGTAAGTCTCTGTCTCTGCTATTGCGAATACGGAATTAAAATTTGTCGTCTACTATAGTAAGTAGAATATTTCGAGATATTTAGAAATTCGAAATTCAATTAAAAGAAAAATCTAAACTAATCTTTTTCAATGTGTAAATTAACAACGGATACTACTTAGTAGATTCACCTAAACTACCTACATTCAAACAAAATTAACAAAACAAAAAAAGAAAACTCGCTCTAATAGTATCATTATAGACTTAAGTCTTGTTTTTATTTTTATATATTACGTTTATACTGTAATAATTATATAAATTCCTATAAAAAGTAGTCATTTTACACTCTATTATGTTCCATTTTGTTTTTACTTCTTACTACGTTTGCTAGAAAAGAACTGCGTTTTATCATCAAATAGTTCTAAACAATTTCGGAATTAATGCGCATGCGCTTTAAAAATGTATCGTTTGCTAGCTAAAATGAAAACGAATTTCGCAAAAGTTTCATGATAGGAAAGTCAATTGTTTAGAACAATTTCATGAAATAAACATTCTAATGTACAAGAAATTAAATATAACGAAAACTCAAAAAGACTAATTCTCAACAGCTGCGCTCTACCTCGCTAATTAAATATGCATCTTTTATTAATTAAAATTATCTTGGACGAAACTGTGATCTGTGGTGTATCATAATCATCGAGTCGAATACAGGAGTTCATTATTCCTCTCCCCATCGGAGAACGAAGCTCCACGATCATTGACTAGAAACTCGTACTTTTAATGATAGCGATGGTCTCAAAACAAATCCATAATCTGCGATGGGTTCATGTAAAAGGAGGGATGTCTCTAATTTACGGCACTAAGTAGCGTTTCCTCTTGTATCGGTGATACTTGCATCCGATGGGCGACGCTAAATGCTACATTCGTCGCTGTCATCTGAGAGGCCACACGGTGCATCGGAGATGTCGAGTACCACGTCGAGATTCTGCGATAGAGGATCGTCCTCCTGGTTACCTTCATCGAACGAGCTGAAATCAAGATAAGCAGAACGTGCACAATGTTCGGTTTGCTGTGTTTTTGTGCGCAAGCGCAATTATTCGTGAAGTTTGCTGATATTTCGTAGCACGTAAGGATTGTTTCTATAAAATCTGATGTATTCTAGAAGTATTGTAATGGGTGACATTTTGACTAATCAAAACTAAAGTTTTTGGAAACAACAAAGCAGTCAAGACATCATAAGTTGGCGAAACAATTGTGCACCATTTGATTTTTTTTTTCTGATTTGTCATTGATCAGGAGACCACGCAAAATATTGCTGTCGCTGTAAGTAAAAGGATTAATTAATTAATAAGAATCCCACAACATAGAAGTGGACCGTAATTTTGCGAAAAATTTAGCGGAATTGATGAGGAGCATCTCTATTTAAATGGTTATATAAACATCCATAATTTGGGTGGTTTGGCTGCTTGGAGTCCCCAGCGAATTTATGAGATAAAAAAACCTATAAAAATAACTGCTTGCGTGGGTTTCGAGTTGATGGCGTTATTAAAGGGCCGTGGAGCGAGTAAAAGGAGCTTTTATGGTCTATATTCAAAGGCATGAATTTGCAGATATGTGCTTCCGGCTAAATGAAGCAACGTATCACACAGCACAGGAAATGATGCAGATATCATAAAAAAGAATGCTAGGCTGTGTCATCTCAGACGATGGCAACTGCCGAGATCCACGCGATTTTTGGCTATGAGGTTTAGTTAAATTTCACGAATACTTCAACCATCTAAAAGGAATGAAGGATGAGTTTTAAACATGAAGTTTGAAACTTAAACAATTGTGATTTATTCTTTTAGGCATACATGGAAGAGTTAGTACACCGAACGCCACCGACGATTGAAGAAAATATGCGGGAAAGAATTGCATAAGCTTTTACATCAATAACAGCTGAAATGTCGAGGAGAGTTGAAATCAATTTTCAAAGAAGAATTAATATTTCCGTAATACAAAAAGGCATAATTTTTGAAAATTTATTATAATTTTTGTTTTTAATGATTGATGAACATTATGTATACATATTCTTTTGTTTTTGAAATATTTTCAAGGTTACCTGGAAATTGGAGGCAACATTTTTGTAGCTTGTGTAAAAACTATGAAATATCTTGAAAAGTTTAAAAGAAAACATAGTACTTAATATATATGAATGGAAAGGTATTAAAATGAGTGCCACTTAAAAAAATTTAATTATCTAGAGACGAAGTTCCAGAAATGCGTTAAATCATTTCTGACAACAGGAAGTAGGTATATCATCTTCTGTAGATGTCATTGTCTATACCGGACTATACATTCCATTTAAAATAACGGAACAAGTATGTGTTTACCTACTTTTGAGACACTCTGTATAGTTGAAAATATTTTTAGATTATGCAGACCGTAAATTGGGAAAACTTTTCTTTATAACTTTTTTCTCTATTTTCACAAATATGGCAGATATCTAAGATCCATGTTGAAACGGGACAGCCTGTAGATTGTACACCAATAAATACAGGGCAACAAAACTTAATTACCTTTTTTGGAAGTCAGTAATAGCTGTCCTTGAGCCGGCAACCCAAAATAATATTTGCAGAATTTTTACATTCTAACAAAGGTTTAATAGTTAATAGCCAATACATCTTTTAAAATGCTTTCACTCGATTCATATTTGAAAATTGAAGAATTACTAAAACATGCTAAAGATGCATTAATAGCGGTAGTATTCCTCGGGAGCAGCGGGTACCATCGCTAATGACGAGGCATCGAGTCAATAAATCGTTGTATGGTAGCGGGAGGGATGGCTAACCATACTGCTTGAACTCGCCTTTTTATAGTTATAATTTTTTATAATGATAATATGTTCTTAACTAGTTTTAATTAGCAATAAACGTTTCCAAAAGCAAGCATATTGTGTTTGATTTTAAGAAACGATTTTAATAATTATACTGAAAGTAACTACCGCGTGGGACGCTAATGTTAATTCTTGCGATCGAAATCGAATGGAGTGATACAAACTTAATCAAAATTTGACAGTAGCTGTCAGCTTCAAGCATTTACGGACACCCGATATCTTTATGCATTTAGATTATACAGAGTGTGCTCGTCACTTTTTTCCAACAGTGTAGTATAAAACAAATGGGCTACCAACATCTAGGACATTTCTTCTGAGTTACCCATTAATTAAACAGTTATTTTGTTTAAATTTTACAAAATATGACGGTGAATCATGATCGCAAACAGCACTTTTGTTACATCCACCTTTATAGAAACAATCCTTACGACTACAACATTATAAATGAAGATTGACTCTGGGAAATGTAGTTTTCCAGTAACGTTCAAAATAATTGAATGATTAGCATTTGAAAGAACAATTTTTATCTTCAAAAAGTAGCTGTCATAGAAACATTAAAGTCTGAATTAAATTAATTTTTGTAAAAAAAAAACTACGTTCTACAGAGCTACTCCTCAGATCTGAATATCTATGGACAATTCAAATATCATGGAAATATGGTAAATAACAATATTTATGTCATTTCTAGTTAAATAGGTACAGTATGTTACGTAAGTAGTGTAACAATGTATTTGATCAGATAAAATTATTAAAAGTGATTTAACATATTTCGTCCTTATTTGCTTTTAAGCCTCAAGAAAACGTGTATTTTATTTTAAGTTGGCAGAAAATTAATAAGCACATTATTCCACCACTGTGCCGTTTTCGGAAAATGTACTGAAAAGTTCACAGAATATTATGTACATATGGAGATGACTGACATGACAAACAGAAATTTCATCTTTCATCTTCATCTAAATTAGACTGTCATAGTATTCTGGGAACTTTTCAAACGACCCTCGTTTACGTGTCTAAGCTATATATTCCTAATTATTGTTTAATAATATTAATAAACCTAATAAATCAAATTAGTTGTAGTTAGAACATCCTCATTTGTAAGTACGCATTGCAAAGCCACTCGCAAAATGTATGTGCAGAATTTAGTAGTTAGTAATAAAAAAGCACGTCAAAGAGTACTATTCCTTACCCTGTCATAACCACAATCGTATTCCCTAAACATAAGCAAAAAAGTAAACAAAACTGACGACACAATACACATACGAAGTTATAAAATAATTAAATTGAAAGAAGTAGTACAGTTAAGACGAAACGACATTGACATATATGAGTTTTAAAATAACTCTTAGTTTTTCAGTTTATTACATCTTGTTTTAATTATTTTCCTGGCAAAATAAATTTTAATCTTATTATAATTGGCTCTTGCTGATAATTTTATTATTAGTTATTAAACATAACTAAAAACTATAACATTAAGTAGATTTAATTTTTCCAAACGATAAATGTTGGTGGTAACAAAACATATTTTTTGGTGACAAATCCAATAATCACTACAAAAAAGCATGCAGAATATCTACTGAATTAAAAACCATTTCCTCACGTATCCCAAATCACCAACTACGTCAAATTTTAATTAATTTCTCTAATATACCACAACCAAATCAATAAAACAATGAAAAGGCTACAGAACTAATACTTACAAGCTGTTTGGATCATCATTCCCACCTTCTTCGGCCACCAGTAATTCGTATTCCTCGGCTGCGTATCGATCCCAATCAGATAACTGCAAAAAAAACAGTTTGTTTTAATCTATATACAAGCAATCTAATTGCTTTTTTAATATGTTGTATAATAAAAAACTTGCGAAAGAAACACTGAGACATAGAAATAATTACCTCTTGACCATCAATGTCATGATCTCTCTGTGAAGCAAACGGATCTCGTTGCTCATGGTCCAAATATTTCTCCAAGTTAAAGAAGGTGTCGAAGAAAATAGGCGTCATCTTACACCTCTTCAGATCGCTGAGGGCAATTTTTCCAGTTATTTTCGGCTTAACCATGTCCAGCATTTGACACAAGCAGTCCTAGAATGTCTTTCTTTGAACAAATAGCGTACAATTTTTGCTGTAACCGTAAAAAAATGATACATACTTCAAACGGTAATGTTTCAATCCCTATCAATTCCATTCTATGCATCTGCTCTTCGTAAAAATATTCCAATTCGTACATGGAAAGGTAACCATCACCATCTAGATCCATGCATCTAAACCAGTATTCTACAGCAGTCGGATGTCTCTTGTCTTCTTCGCTAAGGAGGAACCAAACGAATTCGCAATACGATAGTTTCTCGTCATGGAGTGATTTTCTTTGGCCTCTGGTTACACAACCGCCAAAAATACGGTCGATGATACGTTTCGATAACGCTGTAATAAATTTATTTTATGATAATTCCGATAAATACCAAACTAACTGATTTTAATTACCATGATCATTATGCCTGGTTAAATCTTGTTTATCAATGAACAGATCATGATCCCTATCCAACTCCCAAAATTTACAATAGATAACGTAGAAATGTTCATAGCTAAAGTACTGAGTAATCTGGTTAATATCCTCTTCGTCTTCCAACATTTGAATCACGTTGAGCAGGTTGGATCGTCGAATTTCAGGAATGGTTATCTTGCCCGACCAAGATCTATTGACGTTGTAGAAAATCCTGGCGATGACCGTATGGACGTAACGTGAATGGAACTCGGTCGCTTCTTTGAGAAACGTAAGGCCGGGATGAGTTTCCACAACATCTTGAACAAGGGGAATGAAGTCTTCGGGTGCTAGCCAATTTCTACGTCCTCTTGTTAGGATGTAAACGAAACGTGATGCGCCGTCATGGCAACTAGAAGACATACTGTAAAAAACAATACAATTATTATTGTAGACTGTTTTAGATTTATGTTTTATTAAATCTTTTTTCTTTTTCCTTGGTCTTTTATTTAATTAGTAAATAACATACGATATCCTCTTAATTTTGAGGCCGGCATTTGTCATTTACATAATTAAAAACGTTCAACGTTTCAATAAAATCGTTTCAATAAAATCTTCACCCTCAAGTTCATTTCAAAATTAAATACTTTTTACAGTTGATTTTGTCGAAACGTTTGCTTTTTTTGAGTTAGTGATGAACAACATTTTCTTCGTAGATTGTATGTAGAAATGCAAATCGATTAGTCGAAGAACGGCTACAACATTGTTTGATCTTTTTGGTGAACATTTTGAACATTTATTGCGAAATCCGTTATATATCGCCAACATTTGGCCGAAATAATTAAATATTAATTATCGGTATAAGTTTAACATTTTGTAGTTGTGTTGTATTCAATAAGTTTATCTCAATTTATGATTTAATAGCCTTTTACTGTCCTATGAAAGCCTAGTGAGAAAGGGTGGTGGGAGTTAAAATTAAATGTATGCATTTTACTATTGTCAACTTTTTATATGACAGGAATGTCAGTGGTTATATGTCAATAATTATTACTTTACCGAACCATCAAACTTTATCCTAAGAGTTATTAAAACGTTGCTGGTTGCTTATTTAGCTACTTACATACATATATGTTTTTGAATATAAACGTGTAGAATGTGCTAAAGAATGTTTATATTATGGGCAAACTGAAATTGCAATGTATACTAATTGCAACTAAAGAACCATCGACATTCCTGTCATATGCATTTTTGCATCTTAAAGGCTGTATAAAGGAAACACTCTGTATAAACGAAAGCAATTCTAAGCTATCGCTCCATTTAAGAACGAACGCACTTTCATTTTAAAGTTTTTTCTATCTTTAACACGTATCGAGATACCGACCGACACCGCACTATTGAAACACCCTGTATATCACTCCCTTTCTCTAGAATAGAACATTATTTATTCTTTCTATTTACTTATAATTACCCCATACATTATAAAATGACATAATTACGGAATAACAACAATACAGACTTAATGACATTTTTATAACTTCCGGTTGACGTCACAATAACATATTAACGACCTAAGGTCGACAAACTCGCGCAAGACGTTGAATAGCGGTTCAGTTGACCGTCGACAACGGTAGAGGTAACATTTATAGAGACGGTTGTGTTATTTTACATCGGACGAATTGAATTCTTGTAGTTTTACTGAAATTTTGGGAATCGTTTCTGGTGAAATTACGAATGTAAGTTATCGAAAAATAGGTTGTGTTGTCCTTTCTCCGTCGATACAAGGAAGAAG
>CM043017.1:154406097-154473328 GCA_023690525.1 Holotrichia oblita | reverse complement strand
TTGACGTCAAGTTATGTTTCGTGATAAAATAATCAAGTTCAATTTCTAGTTCTAGTTCTCTTCAATTTAAGTTTCTACCCGGGAGCTTACATTTATCAATAAATAGATCCATTTAAAGACCTTGGTCGTTGTAGAAATTGGAAGAATTGCACATGTTCTATTTTTCGTCAATTTAACTTCAATTTCATATAATTTTTATTTTAATAGTGATAGTGCCAACCTGTCATATTGTTGTAATGAGAGTAATCCCAAATTTACTTTAATTGCAACAATATTTGAACAACATAATATTTTTTGTAATTATGAAAGGCTAAATTCATTTATAGTTTATTTGAAATTTGATTTTATGGGCATAATGCAGAGAGCAAGTTCAAAATGGCAACGAAAACGATTAACAAATTTTAGAAAGCTGCATTCTCCTTAATGTTACTAAAAATGATAGAAATACAAAAAGCAAGAGTAACAAGGAGGTGATAGGTTAGACCATGGTTGACTCAAAAAAGCACGGAAACTTAAATTTAGTAAAGAACGATTTTCCAGCAGCTCCTGAACAATTTGAAAAGTATGCGAATGGATGAAAGTAGTTTCATAAAATTATTAAATAGTCGAACCTCATATTTCAAAACATATCATAATTCCCTATAGTGACGGAGAGAGTTAAACTATTACCACTGTTAACATTAAAAAGATCCTAAACTCCCTTCACAGTTGCTGTTCTTAGTTCAATTTATTGTTAGGTGTAAAAATAGTAAGTTCTTATTTAAGAACTTAAAATTCACCAAAAAAAAGATCTTAAAAATATTTTCAAATTTATTGATAAGTGTAATACAAGAATAAGTTCTACTTCAAGAACTAGAAATTGACCAATTTTAAGTTCTAGAAATTGATCAATAAATTGACAGATGTAAAACCAGCTTTAAACGATTTGTTATAAACTGTCTCTTTTTATATCAAGGCGAAGTTGTTAGTTCGGTTTATTATCGAGCGTGTTTAAGGTTGGTATTTGTCAAGAAAATAAACGGACGCCAATGAGTAAATAAACATGAAAAATGATATATGTTCACTAATTTTTGTATACTGCTAACTTCACACGCATAAATGGAAATAAGTACACACTTATTGACTTGGGAAAGTAGTTTTTTCAGACAATCTTTCTCGATCGCCCCATAGTTTTGTTTTAGAATAACCTAACCTACAAGTATTTAAAATGTCATGGTATTTAAAACGAGTTACCAACCTAAGTTGTCATTGTCGAACTGGCATCTAAGTAGTGTATCTGCATAAGACACATACTGAATACTAAGGTTGAGACGGTCTATAGTGCTCTAATAAGTAACGAACATTTAAGCGAATTTATTTTAAGTTGGTCACATTGCAAAAGTAATGGAAATGTCAATGTGACATTTGAAGGTTGTTAAATTAACAAAATTTTCATTTGTCGTATTTGTGGTGGAGTAGGTACCTACATGAAAAATTTGTAAAATTCATTTTGAAATAATTTTAACAACACCCGGAGGGTGATACTCGATTTGTATACATATATACCCAACTTTCGTAGTTGATAAGACAACTAAATCCACTAAATCTAAACTTTGCAATTCTTAACAAAACAAGCTAACTTCTGGCTGTCTAGGTATCTGTACTGTCAGCTTAAAACTGAGTCTACAGAAACACTTTTTGTGTAATTTCTGGCATTTGTTAACAAATTAAACGTAAGGATACGCATTTAAACAAGTAGGAGTAGAATTTTTTTAAGAAACAATTTATATATCACGAAAACTATCAAATCTAGACTATGTATTGATTATAAATTTCTTGAAGACAAGAATAAAAGCCGAAAAAGCTTCTGATATTGTAAGTCATAATGCGATAGTGTTCATTTTGGATCAATTTGCTTATAAGTTTACGTGGATTTTTGGTGAATTTGTAAATTTGCAAAGAAACAATGACCAGCAAATTGTAGTTTTCAAGGTGTGGCAGTAATATTTTAAATCGTCAAGACGTTCTTCCATTCATTACCCCGCATTATATCAGTTTTCCTCGTTTATGTTACTTGACTAAAGGTAGTTTTGATTCTGTTAACTAAACTTAAAAGGTAACAGAGAAACCCATAAATTATCTGCTACACTGCACACATTACTTGTTTGCACGTCGGCCTCTGAGATTCATATCCAACCAAAATTTGTTTATCCCAGAAAATAAATGAATTCAGACATACCTTTTCACAAAATGAATATCAGATTTCATCAACTATCATACATTAAACCGAATAGGGAAGATCGTATACTTTTCATCCTAGATACACATTCATCGGATACTCGAAATATTGACATTATAGATTTGGCAAGAGATAATAGGATTTTATAATTTGTTTGAAATCGAAGGCTGGCTCGTAGCTCACCTGTGCTCTTGTCACACTTGATAAAGTAGGTGAGGTCGTTGGTAAAGTCTATACTAGATCAGCAACAATTAATGTAGCAATAAAAAGTTTTGAAATAACAAGAATACTGCCCATGAATAGCAACCAAATGCTAATATTAGTTTGGTGCTTTAAAATATAGACATCAGATACTCAAACGCCCAAGACACAAACAATATATGCATCAAAAACTGTCTCACTCCGTGGCGTCAAACCTGTGCATGTTCCTAAAAGGTCTGATACTTCAGGCAGCAGCTTTGATCTCCGGTTAGAATCACAATCAAAAAAGAAAGCCTAAGCCACTGCTTTTACTAAAATCTAAAACTACCGACGATACCGTTGAATCAAAATCAAAGGTGAAAAATAACATTGGTTATGGCTACAGTTGAGACTATAACTGGTATTGCTAACAAAAAAAATTTCATGCACAAATGCGGATAAAGCGTTTCTACAGATGATAATGATGATAACGATACACAATGTCATTGGCTTTTATTCTAAGGATACTCACGGTAAAAGGCGCATCAAATATTTAAAATGTGTTAAATGAAGCTATGAAAAATGTGATGTGTGTATTTTTTTTGTTGGTGTAAGAATCTGTTTTTTAATTAAACAAATTTTATATTGTTTACACATGACAAAAGTATGCTCAATGAGAAATGGGAGACGATGTTGATTTTATATTGTAGGCGTCATTTAAGAACGGATTTTTTGCAATTTCAGCTCTGAGACGTGGGTATGAAAAATAGCGTTTTTTATATCAAAATTTACTTGAAATTTGATATTGCTTTTTTGGTGCATTTTATGAAAATAATAAAAATAAAATAAATTCAGTTCAGCGTGGCCACAGCACGCGAGAACCGCGCCTTTGTGTTCAGCGCTATAGCGTCAAGGCAACTTGGAGCGGTTTGACCAGCAGGAAGGGAAGGCATACTCACTACGCGAATTGTACGGGAGCGTTTACTAGAGGGTGGACTGCGAGCGCACTGTGGGTTGTAGAAGATTCCACTGAATCGCAAACACCGTCGTACATGGTGCCAGTTGGTCGAGGCAAAATACTCCCGTCATTGATGCATGTTTTTACACTTATTACCGAGGAATTGCCAAGTAAAAATGATTCTCCGTGTTAGTCCATTGAAGAAATTTGGGTGAGCTGAATGTTATCTAAGTAACTTCTCTTCTACCATCAACCGATTTTTCTTAATAGCGTTATAAGCATTTTTCTATTTTCTTTCTTGTATTAATAACTATTTTAACCAGATGGACGGGATGGTATCTCATGTTAATAATTATGTTACATCTTGGAATTGTGGGAATACTATGTACTTGAAACCAACAAATGAGAATGAAGTGAAAAACTTTATCTGTGATATAGCTATTAAGAAATCTGCTGGTCCCGATGATATGCCATACTATTTATTGAGCTATGAGAAGGATTATATAGTATCCCCTCAACACACTCTAACACACTGTATTAACTTGTGCTTAAAATCTGGTGTGTTTCCTGATAAGTTGAAGATTTATAAAGTTGTACCCAAAAAAAAGGACGATCTGGGGTCAATGTGTAATTACAGACCAATTTTATTGCTACCTGCATTTAGCAAAGTGTTCGAGAAGGTTATTAATACTCGTTTAATTGATTTTTTGAAATTTATGAAAACCTGGACAAGGCTAATTATGTTGCCGCATTATATTTTGATCTTTCTAAGGCCTTTGACCGTGTGGACCGTGGATTTTGTTAACAAAGATGGCATATTTATCTGACAGTATTCCTGTGGAGTGTGGGGTACCTCAAGGTTCAATACTTGGTCCAAGTTTGTTTCTGCTCTATGTCAATGACTTATCTAATGCAATGCTTCTTAACTGCTGCTTTTCGCAATATGCGGATGATGTTTCATGTGTTGTGTCTTGTTCGTCGGTGGGTGACGTTAGCAATTTGAATTCCTGGTGCAACAATAATAGATTATTTCTGAATATAGATAAAACTAATTTGGTTCATTTCTCGATATTAGCAAAAGATGTAAGTCTTTATGTGAAGACAGATTCTATATCGATTCCTGGTGGCTACGGTTAGTTTTCTTGGCCTTAACGTAGATGATCGACTCAGTTGGGCAGAGCATATAAATAAATTAGTTAGTAAATTAGTCACAGCGTATTATGAATTGCCACATTTACGTAGCGTTCTTAGTTTATTATTTTTGGGGTAGGTCGACATCATTTGCAGCTGTATTTGTACAGCAAAAACGACTCATAAGATGTTTGTGTGGTGCAACATCTAGGACACTGTGCAAGGAATTATTCAAAGATCTTGCTATCATGACCTTACCTTCATTATACATACAGGATAACAACTTGAACTCCGAAAGCCTATTGATAGGAGAAGGTAAAGGGGGGTAAAATTAAATGTAGGTATCCATTTTAGTATTGTCAACTGTTTGTATGACAGGAATGCCAGTGGTTATGTCAAATACTTTGCACTTTTTCATTAATTGTGTATTCCATTAGAATAGTTTGATGGTTCGGTAAAGTATTTGACATAACCACTGACATTCCTGTCATATAAAAAGTTGACAATAGGCGAAAATCAGTAAAGTGGCAACCCTCTGTCGGCCGCTTTACTAACTACTGAAATAGGGAAAATATTAATATTAATTGGTCTGTCCCCGCTACCAACATACTTTATAATATCCAAAATTGATATTTCGATTTTTAGCATGTTTAATAATGAACTTGGAAACTGATGTTTACGAATGTAGTGCAAGAAGTAAACAGACAGAATGACAGAACAGAATTGTTTTCCCGATTTCGTTGATATTTGAGAGCCATCTAGCGGCCACTGATTTTCTCCTATTGTAAAATGGATACGTTTAATTTTAACTCCCACCACCCTCTTCTATCAATAGGCTTTTTTATTGTAACAATATTAATACAATATCATATTGGATTGTTGGAAAAAAAAATCTAAACTAGTTAGATCTCGTACACCATCATCTTGGCATTTGCACATTACCATAAGCAGAGACTAAGGAAAGCCGAAAAGGATTTAAGTCTATGGAGGTTCGGTTTCCAACATATCTTATAATTTTCCAAAGAAAACAAGAACATTTCTTTTGGAATTAGTTATTTCATTATTAAGACAATCAACTAAAATCACGAACAAAGTATTTTAAAGCAACATAACCTATCGATGATAATCTGTGATAAAGTTTACCTTTTTCTAAAAATTAATAACTTTTCTCTAAAAAAATATGTACCATATATTTCATTTATACTTCCTTGTTGTGAACGCACCAATTCAAGACCGCTGTTGATACATAACAACCTCAAAATAAAGTACCGTCTGCGAATTATATCAACGGTTACACACATTATACTCGTAACCTCAAGATCTAAGTTCTACACCGATATATCATACAGAAGTGATTCCTGAAAGTTGTCGAAACGACCAGCGAGGAAAGACGAATCTATTTTAGGGAAGCACGTTAAACTTTACGATCCTGTCTAGAAGATATACGTTTGATCTTCGTAGGGTATGTATGTATGTAGATTTTACTAGGAGTGTACGCATATTCTGTGTAAAAAAAGTGAAGACCAGGAGATCAGAATGCTATAAAAACAAGCGGCTGAAAATAATTTTATATAGGACGTGAGTTTATTGTACCTTGTGAAGAGTAAATAAATTGATTTTACGATGAGATAGTAAAAAAGGGTGTACAAAAAGGAGATTTTAGCTTCGTCGTATATTTTTCATTAAAATTTTAAAGTATAAATTTACTCTACTGTACAGCCTTGATTAATTTTGACAATCGAGAGACGTTTTGAAATTAAGTATTCTGGATAGGTCTTACCTTAAGTTCAAAGAACCTTAATTACGTCCTATTAATCCATCAACAGAAACAGTTGTATTTATGTGTAGCGTGCATGCAGGATCTAGACAATTAGGCGTCAGTATTCACTTCGAAACGCACCTGCATTACATGCAGTAGATTGCGAATGACTACTAAAGTAGAACTACTAAGTAGGAACTCGCAGGTCGGAAACTAACATCATCTACATAAATAAATCGAAATGGAAACGTTCATTGGCCCTACCCTACGAACACGTCGAATCCATCCTCTTTTACCCCAACTTGGTTGGTGTGTGGTGGTAAAAGTATATACTATACATAAATACCGGGAGGTCTTGTCGATAAGGCTCTGTAGGGGAGGCTTTTCTAAGAGACATGACTCACGAAACGGTCCATCAATATTAATTAATGCGTTTGAGGTTCCGCTGTAGGCAGGGTGATCGAAGTAGATGATAGCAGTTCAGGTTATATTGCAACTGCTGGTCCTCGCTACACTTTTAACCCTTCGTGGCGAGGGTTGAATGGAAAGTACGATCATGTCAGGCTTGAAAAGAACGGTGGAAAAATAAAGTTGTTGATAATGATATTTCGGTTATATAGTCAAGGGCGAAATAAATAGGTCGCACACCTTTTTAAAATATTCGCTGTCAGAAACAATTGATTTTTTCGAAGGTAAAAATAAATTTTTATAAAATTCCCAGTAGAAAGTTAACATTTTAAGAGATATAAGAAAAAAAATATTAGGTATAAAAAATTTAGACAGTCTAAAGATTGATGTTATAAAACTTTGCTAGAAAGTCTGAACGTCTGAAAAAACTTCAGTAGGTATACAAATAATAGTATTCCCTTCGGAATAATCCATTAAAATCCAATTTGATGAGAGATGTCGCTTAAATGCGAAGTTTTATTGTATCTTTGACATTTGTCGCACGCATTTTCGTCGGCAATATTTATTACATGAAATAAAGACTTGTTTGATAGTACATAAACTTAAACGTAACCGCATTTAACGTCGGGGCTTCTGACATAATATATAATATGAGGAAAACAAAAGAAGATAATAATCGGGAAGCCGAACGCAAGAATTATTATGGAAACGATAAAAGCAGAGCAAAAGAATGTATGGTGGAAGTTTTATGGTTAGGTCAATGTTTAAATTTGAAAACAGGCAGAAGAATGTTCAATATGATCAGTTGAAATAAACTATATAACCAATGACCAAGTAATGACATGATAGTCAATTCAATCATCATAAAAAAAACCTTGAGGATACTTTTCGGTACATGTATGGAGATGTATGAATTCATGTATATGGTTCATAAGTTGGAAAATTGACGGCAGATTTAATTCGCAAAATTATATCGGTACATTACAAACTGTAATGCTCCCCTTAGTCTGACATCTATAGTTACTGGTCCCAACAATTTTTGATAGCTCTGTAACCAATGAACGATATTTGTAATTTGTTCCAAACGAAGTTGATGGGTTGACAATGAATAAATTACTGCATGACTTAAGGCGAGGAGGAGTGGATGGAATCAAAATACCATCACGGAACTGACCTGAAACCGGCAACCGGAAGGACTGGAGTCAGAGTATATGGGCCAAGAATCAAGTACTACGAAAGCTTAGGGATCTTCCTCAGCATTATTCAGGCGTAAATACACACTATAGAAAGATGCGTCGACAGTCAAGGAGCCATTGAGCTGACCTCCTACACAATCAGCTCAAAAGTGACTTGCGAATGCTTGTCTAAGCTAAACGGGCTAGACAAAAAAATTCTTATGTGGGTGGCGGGAGACACCGGACTAGATGGAAATGAGAAAGCAGACGAGCTTGTATAAAAGGGAGTGAAAACACTTTTTTGGTGCCTAAACCTGAAAGAAGCTAATCAAAGGAAAATCAAGCACTGGTTTGATCAACATGGAATGAGACAGGCGAAAACAACCCTCGAAACCTACAACTAGGACAGATTCAATGAACTTATTACCATGAGCAAACTTCGCTTACTGGCAGGAATCCTGTCAGGTCACTATCGACTCCGAAGGCATATTGTTGATTGATTATAAAGATAAAGGTGTTTCTATAACCGGAGAATATTACGCTTCAATATTAGAGCGACTAAAAGAAGCCATTAAAGAGAAAAGACGGGGAAAATTGACGAAAGGTGTGCTGTAAGACTTACTGTTGGTCCTCGTAAAACGTTACACTTTTGAGTTTTAATTAGCGTTGTTAATAATTTTAAATATGTTGTTTTCATGTTTGATATTGATGTTACCGGTTATTAACTGCATATGAGTCTCTTGATGTTGCCGTACTTTAATTATCACCATTTTTGTTCTCTGAAGAAGCTAATAAAGAATTAGCGAAAGCTTAGATACGAAAAAAGGTTCACGTCTTCTTAATTCTAACGCCAATAGCTGCAATCCCATTAATTCCCTTTACACCAAATGATGAAACGTTTAACCCGAAAGTTAGACTAGGCAATGCCTGGGATATGCTGACGACCTAACAATAGTCGTTAGAGGGCGATTTCCAAAAGTTCTGATGGAACAGATGCAAAGAGCTCTAAACATGGTGGACAGCTGGTGCAAACAAGAGCGACTACTAGTCAATGCTCAGAAAACACAAGTTGTCACGTTCACAAGAAAAAGATCGTTAGAGGGTCTGCAACCACTAGTAATACGTGGGAAAGAATACCACAGGCCAAAGAGACGAAATACCTAGGGGTATGGCTGGATCAAAGGCTCACGTGGAATACGCATATCCAAAAAATAACCAACAAAGCTACTATTGCCCTGGGCAGGTGCAGGAGGTTATGTGGAAAAAACTGGGGCCTTAGCCCCAAAATGACTCTGTGGCTATATACCAGGGTAATCAGACCCATGATAGCATACGGAGCTATAGCTTGGTGGCCAAAGGTGCGACAGGCGGGGGCGGCCAGAACGCTGGGTGGCGTACAAAGACTAGCTTGTCTGTGCGCCACAGGGGCAATGAGATCGACCCCCACAGCCGCAATGGAAGTCATTCTAAACCTGCCACCGCTACAAATCTTTATACAAGGAAGCGCTAGATCTGCAGCTTACAGATTCATGCACAGTCAGGCACCGATAAGTAAATCGCACGGTGCAGAACATCAAAAACTACTAGATGAACTCAAGGCAGGGCCCCTAACGGGGACGCCAAGCGACGCCATGGTTCAGAAATTTAACCTAGATAGAAAATATCAGGTTATAATACCAGATAAGAAGGACTGGCAATACGGCCCCACAGTAAGAGCGGACTCAAGCTGGTATACCGACGGCTCTAAAACGGACCACGGCGTAGGAGCTGGCATTTATAGAAAGAAGCTGTGCAAGGCTCTTTCATTGAGCTTCAGCAAGGACTCGACAATTTTCCAGGCTGAGGTTGCTGCGATTCACCACTGTGTCAGAGAAGTAGACAGTTGGGCCGAACCAGGAAAAAGCGTCGCTATGTACTCTGACAGCCAAGCAGCACTTAAAGCGATTAGTTCCGCAAGTGCTGACTCAAAGCTGGTTTGGGACTGCGTAAGAGCCCTAAATGAGGTGGGCACCCTAAGGAAAATAACTTTGGCCTGGGTCCCCAGCCACACGGGAGTGAAGGGAAACGAGGCGGCCGATGAGCTGGCCAGACGAGGTTCGTCAAGGCCTTTCATCGGAGCGGCCCCTTCCTTCGGCATTACCAAATCACAAATTAAGAGGTCCATCTACGAATGGTCACATGGTAAAGACAGGAAGACTGTCAAAATGATAGTAAGTCTGATTTCTAGTAATGGGGGTAGAGAATCCCACAGCCAACGGCTACACAAAAGAGCCGCTCTGAAAAATGATAAGTCTGATTAAAATGACGAAACTAGAGAGCGTTCTCTAAGGTAAAGGGGATCACAATAGACCTGTAAAGGTCGCGGTGAAACAGGCCCGCATGCCACCCCACTCCTAACCTAACCTAACAACAGCAAATTTTGAAATTGCAGAATGACACAGAAAGATATGATATGATGATATAATGAAACATGATGGTAACAATAAAAAAGAAATTTAGCAGATATGTCAATAGAATAAAGGACTATTAGATAATTAAGGTTCGGTAATTTAGGCTAATTTAAAGTAAAACTGCTTGTAAAACATCTTTTATACCTTCGCGGAACATAACTTTAGCAATGACAAAGAATTTACATTTTCTTAAAATTAACTAATGCTGGGTTTCCCGGGAGGTGGTGACATATTTTATATTTTGAACTATTCAAGTTTTAATTTCAAAAATGGAGCAACGTTTGAAACAACTTTTAAAATTTAAAATTTTTAGTAATTAGAGCAAATGGAGGGGGTGGACACTTTTATTAATCATTCCATAAACTATCCAAAGTTTTATTGTTTTTAGAAAAGTTTTGGTACAGTCACAAACATAAAAGTGTAGCTTCGTTAGCTTTGCCCCAGGGGGAGATATCGCGCATGTGTCATGGCGACGTATGACGTCACGCGTAGAGTAAACAACTGTGTTACATGGTAAGCAGTAGTAGAAAATCTCATTGAATCATATAGTAAAGTTAACATTGTGAGAAATATATTTCATAAAAATGCGTTGCGCTATGTATAACTGCAATACTGATAACCAAAGCAAATCATATAACAAAAAGGTGATGTTATTTCGCTTTCCTAGTGATAAACAAACGTGTGAAAAGTGGATTGCGCTGTGTGGCCGTGCAGGTGGTTGAAATGTCAACAGTAAATTGTCCTTTAAAAGTCAAACAACTCTTTTTCAAATGCAGGATGTTTTTTAAATTGAGAGACCTAAATAATGCTCTGCACGATAAGTCTATTTCACAAAAACGGAAACTGCAAAAAATTGTACAATAACCATTTCTTTTTATGATATCGTCCTCACGTAATACATTTATTTAATGTTGCATAGTAATGTTACATTTAATATGGTTATCAACATTTAATGAATATTAAGCAGCAACATTTATGTGAAGTGTCTTACACCAATTGTGTAAGACATTTCATTGCTACATTTATATACTATCATTATGCAACATTACAAAGTAATATTTCTGGGTAGGACATAACAACGTTGATAAAATGTAACCTGCTACATTCAGAAAACGTATTTGTGAACATTACGTGCAGATTTGTAACATGTATTGAATATTTCATAAATGTTTTTCTGCTTAGTGCACGGAAAGACTGGATTGTCTGACTCAAACAAATTTTACTTGCATTCACCAAATTTTATAGTTGAATATGGGCAAACAAATATATAGTTGTTGATAACAAATAATTTTGTTGGCTATATTTAAGTGTTTTAACTAAATATTTCTTTGAATTAAGCAAATATTATATTTGTATAATCAACTTGGTTAAAAACAACAAATATATTTTGTTGAAACCATTGTTTTATTTGTTTACCATTACATTAAGAAAGTATTTTACCGAATTATTTTGTTGCGTCACGTAAATCCTTTAACAAAATAATTTGTTTGCTAATAACAAATTTTGATTTAGTATTCAGTTAAAGTAGCAATGCGTATAGTATCCTTAACAAAATATATGCCAACAAAATACATTTGGTTATTGCAAACAGCTCGGTTTTTTCGTGTGGGTCAGTAGTAGAAAATAGAATAAATTATTGTTTTGCATTTAAAATCAGAAGAGCTTATTATTTATTTCGAATACCCTAATCCATTTCAGTGATATTCCTTTAGTAATTGTATCAATTAAATGTTTTTTAATTAATTTTTATTTTATATAATTCGTTCATTATACATATCTAAACTCATACTATTTAAATGTGCGCTTCTCTAACTCTACGCGTGACGTCATGCGCGCGCCGGTCTCGTTTTGGACACATTTGATATCTTACCTCCCTATTCCTTATATCATGGCTTTGCCCTGTCACCTCAATTATTATATGGTAAGATAAAACTTAAATAAACTCATTTAGTACATACTCGTATATTTGATAATATTTTCATTATTATTGTTTTCTTACATTTTTTACACGTACTTAATGCATTATTTGAAACATTTCTAATTTCTATGTTAGTTTGCTTGTAAAATTTATTACTTAAAACAATTCTACAAAACTGCGCTGCTGTAATTCATAAATCCAGAAGAACTATAACAAGTTTTAGCAGTAACAACTATCCGTTATTGCCTATTAAGTTCTAAGTACTATAATAAAATCAGTAATATAATATCACTTAATTCCAATTGCAAAAGTCTACGGTGTACTGGTTTATTGCAGCTTCTCTACTTTCTTGTTATAACTCGAAAAGTTTTCTCCGATTTCTCTACGATATAAAAGGTAAAAGGAGAAAGCATGCGGATATCCTCTCTTCGTCCAATTTAACACCTTGAATTACTAGATTTCCGTCGCGGTAAAAACACCTAATCATTTTAAATTACGCGAGAATTAAGAGTCTTTCCTTTATAAAGTAAAGAGAAAGCTTTTTCCTGAAAAAGGTACTCGGTATTCTCGTCCTAGTTGACAATTTACCTGTCGCACTCACAGTTGAAGGTATAATTATTTACTGTGAAGTTACTATGGTCGCTAGAGAGATGTGCTGCGCCTAAATTAAAGTTGGGAGAGCAAATCAAGCAACTTTTATCTCGGGAGAGTCATCTCTCATAATGGAAGGGGAGAATTTGGGTACCAACATGTGCGAGTGCGTTTCAACTGATTCGGTGGTTATTTAAATATTCATGATGACGAGATTCGGCGATTTACGTTTTATATTCATAAATATGCTTCAGCGATGATATTTCGTTGTATTCGAGTCTACAGAATAATTTAAAACAGGTGGTTGATGTGTCAATTTAAGTGAATTAAAATTATAATAGTTAAACTGAGATGTTTTTGTATACATACATAGTTTGGATTACAGCATAAACAAGATTATTTTGCATATTTTGTACGAATCCCTAAACTTGTATGTTATAGCTACACAATAGCAACCCAGTCGGATATTCCAAAATAGAGTTTCTCCACTCGTTTTGTCCGTCTGGATGACGGCATTTCGAATTTCCGGTTGAAAATTCATGAGTTCGATATACATATGCTCTACTAGTTCTTGGTAGAGTTTCTAGAATACGTACGTGGCGGATGTAAGGACACTTTAAATGTCCTAGGTCGTTGTCGATCTCGTAAAAATTGTAAAATAAGCAACACGACCTCAGATATAATCTCAAATTTATGTGCCGTAAACTACACAAGTACACTCGTATATAAGTTTGAAATTCATTCTAAAATTTGCTTACTTATTAAAATTATTAAATCGTACGAATATAAATAAAGGAATGAAATCCACTTCTTCAAAATAATAAATGATTCATGAAGAAGCATTTTAAACGTTGTAAAAATATTATCTCATAGGTACTAGAAAAATAGGGGGAATAAAGCTGTCGTTTCGGGTCTTTCGAAATTCACTTCACGACTCAATTAAACGTTCCAGCTCGTCGTTGAAACGAGGTCTGTGTTTTTATTAAAAGAAAATATTTCACACCCTTGACGATTCCATCCGATGAAATCTATAGGGAATGATTTCATTATCAAACGCGACTGTACCGATGCTATGTTTAAAGGGGATTTTAAAGAGCGAAAGTTCGAAATGTTATTGCATCTCGACTAACTCGTTTTCATTAAAATTAGATACTCAAATAATTATATTATGATGCGGAGAAGCGATGTGGATTTTTCTTGTGTATACATACGTGCGTGTTTTTTGTCTTTTATTCGGTAGAGGCAGTTTTGTCACTTCTATTTTTTGAAGCGTCGATGTGATGGGTTTTACAAGTTTTCCATATTTGAATACCTATCGAAGTATCGGATATTTTCTGCAAGAGTGCACAGTGAAATTGGAAATTACTGAAGCAGAAGCCATTATCACATTCCCACGTTTAATAAAGCTTAACGTTGAAATTGCATCTGTATACATTAATGGTTACCATGCGTTAAACGGATCCTAAGTTTTATAGCAAATACCCTTTCGTAATAATGCCTTTATTTCCATGTACATATAAATGGAAAGAAAAAGAGAAAATTGCTAAATAATATAATAGTAGATAATGGACATCTTAAAGGGCAGTTCAGATAATAGTAACTAATATATGTACATAAAAATCTCATGCCTAAATTAAAACATAACACTAACTTCTACAACGTCGCATTCAATTATGTTTATGCGAAATATAATAATATTTAAATCCAAATATGGACCATAAATCGGTGAATAATAATTGAATAAAGACAACACCATGGCTTCACACAAGGTAATCTTTAATTTAATATTAAATATTGATCGAATAGAGTACAACAGCTTGAGATTATTATAAGATTTACCAACTAGTTCCGAAATGTACTGACCATATCGAAAAGTGTTATTAATTACAACACCAAGACTTGTAACACTCTGTGAAACAAGGATAACAGCATTGTTTTGGGTGATATTCAGTTAATTTTTGTAAAAGGGTGACCTCTCCAAAATAAAATAACCTGAATTTTTTTTGTATTGAGAAATTTCAAATGAATCTCGGATAATATACGAATCAGGTGTAGATCAAATACAATTCTACAAATAGCAACGGTCTCAAAAACTAGCCCTGTTGAATTCTATGAGAAAGATGAATTATACGTATCATCTGGGCGTACATACTGATAGCGATAAAACCAAATACGAACCAAGCATGTCGCGAGAAGACAGCATTCGATGAGCAACAGTATCAAACGATTTCTTGTACCTGAACAATATCATCAGTGATTTTTAATAGAACTGCCTTACAACTACATATGTCCCTTCCTAAAACCACCTTTTATATTTTTTACAAAATCTGGGAAGAAAACAACATTTTTGAGAACAAACTATTTTATTGTTTTTCAAAATATTCGCCTTTATGGTCTATACACTTTTGCATTCGTACGAACCAATTCTCAAAACATTTTCTCCACTCTGAAGGTTGTATCTCAGAAACATGGCTTTCGACTGCTTCTTGAGGCGTTGAAAATTGCTGTCCACGCATTTTTTTCGTTTCACAGTTGGGGAACAAAAAGAAATCATTACAAATTACTGCATACCATTCAGCGTTAACATCATCGACTCCTATATGATTTTTCGAAATGTCCATGGACCCCCCACAAAAGTAATTTTCAGTTAATTAAGAAAAAACTATCTATTAGTATCTATTAGTATTTGTAGATTTACTTTATAATTTTAAACCTTTATTAAAGTAAATTTATATTGTGTAACGATAGTCTTATAAAAAATATCTTGATGTTGAAATTTAAAGACCTTAATTTTTATTAAATAATAAGTAATTATAAATAAATAAAAATAATAAGTAATCAATGAGATGGGTGTGCTTGTCGTTTCTTTACAAAGTTCGCTATATTGGGTTCGAAATTGGTCAATTTTAATCTATTAAATCCCCTCGAAAGTCCACATTTAATTTGTTCTTGTAGGTACTTGGTTAAGATTGAATTTACGTGACTGAAACCGGCTTCAATCATATAGGAACTTGGAAATGCCAGCATAAATGGCTGAACTATTTCGTAGTTTTACATATTTTTGCATTATATTTATATACAGGTGGGCAAAAGTATGGAAACACTTAAATATCTCAAGCAGTTTTGAAGATATTGCTACGAAATTGGGCATTTGCATATTATCCATTATTCTGCATAAAATGAAGATTTCAGAATTATAATACAACTTCCGGTTTAACCGGAAGTTGCATTCAACTTTCAAATTTTAAATGGAACAGCCTGAAAACCCCCTAAAAACGAATAAGTAGGTCAATTCAAAAATGTATAGTTATGTGCATTTATTATGATTATCTATCAAGATATCACTTACAATAAAAGATTATACTCGTAATTGAGATCTTAGTGGCCTAAGAAAACAAAAGTAGAGCTCTGATAAACAACAATTGTAGCTGTCAAACGAGAAAGTGTAGTGTTTGCAGTAGTATGTGCTCAAAATGGTGCAATTAAATGAAAGCGAACGCATTGAAGTTTTAATGATTATTGGTTTTGGTGATAGGCAGCGATCCTACGACGAAGTATGTAATTTATTTAATGATATACATCCGAATCGACAACCAATACCACGTTCTTTAGTTTGCAAGACGTTGAAAAATATCATCCATATAAGATTTGTCTTGTATAAGAGTTGTTTGAAGATGATTTTGATTGCAGTTTTGTGAAATCATGATGAATATTTATAAGCGTGATCCCAATTTTGCAACTAACCTACCCTACCTACCTTTTGTTTGAACGGTATGGTTGATCGGCACAACTGTCGTTATTGGTCGCAAACTAACCCATATTGGGTGCAAGATATTTTGCTGCTACATGCCTGCTTTTCGTTGAATTATAAATTAGTGCCGAGCTGGCCCATATCAATATGCGTGTATATTGAGAAGACCAACAGTTCAATGCTTGCCAAATATAACGATGTGACAAGTTGAAATATATAGTTTTTTTTTCTAGGAGGTACACAAAGAACAGTTTGAAGTTTTCGTTTTGTAGCACGTTACAAACTTGTGGCACTATTTTGGTATGATTGGGATAATAGCACTTTGCAGACTATAACCTGCAACCCTCCTCAACATTGGGCCAGGGAATTTTGGATTAACCGAAAGGCAGACCATAAAAATTCCTAAATTCGGTCAGACTAATAAAGGTCTTCTCAATCCCCTGTTCAGAACAGTTCTATGAGTCATCCTTAACTACAGTCCCTTGCCATATTAATGTTACTGCCAGGTAGAAAACATATAACCGCATTTTTGGAGAGGTACCTATAAGACGAGATTGAGTTCTAGAAATATTTATAAGAAGTTTAAGTATATGAGTACATACAAATAATCTGCAAATGTATTTAGGGAACTATACCGAGATGCACAAACTTCTGGTATAAATATTTTACGTCGAATTTTCAGTAGACTATTAGCAGAATGGGGGTTGAAATCATATCGACTAACAAGAAAGCCTCGCTGAACTCAAACTATGGAGAAAACACGATTAAAATTTGCGAAAGATCATCTTCATTTTAAAAGTAACGATTGAGAAATGCAGGACCGTTTTAAATGATTCTCTAAGCTGTAATTATTACTGTCAAATCAGTGGAATTTACGTGGTGGTAACATTATTATGGCAAGGGACTGTACATTTCTACCGATTGGTATCCTGTAGAAGAACGATAGAACTTTATTCGTATTTGTTAAGTTTAAAGACTCTTATGCCTATTACTGTGCAAATTTTTGTTTGAGTAATAATCAATCACAGGGACATTGGTTGGCCATGAGTTATTATTACCTACGTTTGTAAAAAAAGAAAGAAAGATAACGAAGCTCAGAAAAGTGGTACCCAGGATTAGGTAATTTAATCCAGTTTCAACCAAGAAACCAGTTCTTAACGTAAAATGATAATATCGGAACTATAATCTCAACATCTTCCACTGGTCTACTTTCTGTGTTAAAATAGAATGTCAATTGGGATTCATGTCGTTTTTCAATAATAAATAATCATCTGTTATGAGGGCTTCCGGGTTTTGACCGCGTCATAGTAAAGTACATATATACAATACAAAATAAAATAAAGCAAAAATGAAAAAGAAAAATATTTTTTGTAATTTTTCTTTTTCATTTTTGCTTTATTTTATTTTGTATTGTATATATGTACTTTACTATGACGCGGTCAAAACCCGGAAGCCCTCATAACAGAGACTCAGACCGTGGAAGCCTTCGATATCATTTAATAAATAATCATATTTTTTGAACAAATTTATTCCATTAATATATTTATCAGACAACACACGTAAAATCGCTTTACCTTTGAATACGTTTCTGTACTAAAATCACAGATTTAGACGCCATTTCTTACTCCACTCACACTTCGTATTATACTTTACTGCGAGCAAAACATTCTTAGTGCTCACGGTTGGCTGAATGATCCGTGAACGTTGCGAAAAATAATGCAAATGCTGTCTGTCATGTAAATGCGAAGCATTTTGATTCCGGGCCACCGGAATATCTGCAAACATGGAACATGCACGCTATCTCACTGGTGTATAATGCAAACCGTCGGTTTGGGAGTTGCTACGTTGAAATATGTATGAACGGCATATAGGAAAGTATGTTGCACATTTCAAGGGGGAATGTTATGCTGAGGAATAACACCCACACAGATATGATTCGATTTACAATTACCAGTAAGAAATAAGATATATATTTCGATGTAAAAAATATAATGGACTATGTAGGTACCGCAAAAGTTTGTTTGGAAAATCATTATATAAAGTGATTTATAAACAAGCTAAACATTCTCTACAAGAGTATATAAATAACAATGAGTATAACGACTACATCATTAAATTAATATTTATTACAGCTCTATCTACTTTATTATTTCCAGGATTTGGTAGGCTTAAATACCCATTCATTATGATAATGTCTTCGGTAGAATAGCAAGCAAGGACATCGGAAGCAACGCCGCTTCGTACAATTGGATTTCGGATAATCTGGCACGGTGTGCACGAATTGGTGAGCAACGGTGCTTGGATCGTACCCAAAATATTTCTATATTTTGTTGCCGAAACAGGGCCATTATACATTAGCATAATAATAAAATATATCCCGCGATTTATGCGACACGAATGTCAAACGTACGTTTTCCAGATCTCTTCTTTTTATACTCGTTAAGGGTTATAATTCTGCGCAGTAAGTATTAATTTTGCCAGAAATGGATACGCTGAATTTGCCTGACGATGCTTATATTCTAAATTTAGGATTTTATTTCGTTTAAAAAAACAAGAGACCAGATTTCTCGGTATGAAATTGAGGTATCTGTCTTTGTTACATGCTTCATCGTTTACAACTACAAGGCATTTTCGGAAAGCTGTAATTACCTAAAAGTTTCTTGCTTACTGGAAACGTACAAGTGACAAATCTGTGTAGGAGTGTAATAAAATCTTTTTTTCCTTGACTAAAAACGTAACTTTAAAATACATTCTGAATTTTACTGAGATCAGAAATTGGCTGATTTACGTTTCCAAAAAAAAAAAATGAATTGATTTCTAATTTTAAATTGGTGTTGATCTATTTTAGTTTGCTGAAAATATAGTGGTTTAGGGCCTTGTGCTGTGCACGATCATACCATGACTGACGGTGGATGTTTTATAGTTTTTAGTAGGCAGAAACTATACTGAATCACCCAAGTGAAACTCTTGATAAACTAATCTCTTTCAGTCGTCCCTTGTAATTTTAATTGGTCGACCGACGAAGAACAAAACTCCACATAACCATAAAAAAGTTGTTATAGAAAATAATTAAATAATAATACTTTATCAGTCATAATACCCACTGGTTTGGCAATTGTCAATTATAAACATAAATACAAATAACAATACAATAAAAATTAATAAAAGGTTTTAAAACATCAATCATTACACATACATATTATAACTGTTATACAGGCTGTTTCTAAATTGATACGAAAGATTTCAAAGGGTGATTCTTTAGTAAAAATTAAGGGGGGTCTTTCATATAACTTTTTGTTTAATACCCTTTTCCCTCCAAGTTACAGCCCTTTAAAATTAGGTAAAAAAAATTTAGAAGAATGAAATTTGGCACATAACTGATGCTAATAAAATGGCAGTTTTTGAGTATTTTTGTTACTCTAAAATGTAATCACAAGGGGGTGGAAAAGCCAACCGCTATTATATTTTGCATCAGAACTTTTTAATGCGCCTATATTTTCCTATTAAAAAAATTGATTTAAAAAGACAGACTCAATCTGCAACTTTTTTATGTCTTGACTTTTTATCATAAAATTGTTAGTTTGATCACAAAAAAATAAAATACTCCTCAGACTCTTTTTCCCATAAATTCACAGAGGTTATTATTTATTAAAAGAAAAATTAAGTAACCTGCTGTCAAATGAAGTCATATGACAAACAGTTTTATTGTCCTGATTTTCTTTAATTTCTAGACAGTTTTATAAGGACTTTTTACACAACTAAATAAAACTTTATTTAGTTAAAGAATATTGTAAATTAGAACGGATAAAACAGTAATTGTACTACTAATAACAATTAACAAATTACAAAAAAACTAATAATAACGTGGACAAAATTTCAATTACAAAAATCATAATAAATGTTGAAAATGGCGCCCCTCGACCAAAATGCAGGACTCTACTCTTCGTCTAATTGAATTCCGTATTCTTTGAAATAATCCTGGTGTATTTCTAATAGTCTCGCATGCTACGATGATACGATCCCTTAAATCATCGATATTTTCAACGGGAGTGGAACAAACCAGTGTTTTAAGAAAACCCCAAATGCAAAAGTCCAATGGATTCAAATCTGGGGATCGGGCAGACCAATTCTGGGTGCCTTCTCGGCCTATCGAGCGATTTGCATAAGCTTCGTCTAAGTAGTGACAACCGTTATTACTAAAGTGGGCTGGAGCGCCATCATGCATGAACCATAGTTCTTGCCTAATTGGCACAGGAACATCATCAAAACGTTGGGGTAACTCTGCTTAAAATGGCAGTATGTGTCTCCATTTAAACTTATTGGGAGAAAATATGGCCCAATTAAATAATCATCAATAACACCAACCCACACATTCAATGAAAATTGATGTTGAAATTTAGATTCAGCAATTTAGTGTGGGTTTTCATCTGCCCATATGTGATTATTACGGAAATTTCTGATAGATTCCCGAGTAAAGCTTGCCTCATCAGTAAACAAAATACGAGATAAGAACTGCGGAGCTTGTGTGATCATTTGAATTATCTATTGCCAAAAAATTTAAGGAGGTAGAAAATCTTGAGGTAAGAGCGCTTGACCCGTTGGATATGGTAGGGATACAGCATTTGTTCTTTTAAAATTCTAAATACTGTGCAATGGTTCACATTTAACTCTCGGGCAATTTGCCTCGTACTTGTTCCGGGAGATTCTTCAATTAAATTAAGAACAGCCTCCTCTAGTGCTACAGCTAAAATAAATAATACCCTCTTTGTGAATTTATGGGAAAAGAGTCTGAGCAGTATTTTATTTTTTTGTGATCAAACTAACAATTTTATGATAAAAAGTCAAGACATAAAAAAGTTGCAGATAGAGTCTGTCTTTTTAAATCAATTTTTTTAAATAGGAAAGTACAGGCGCATTAAAAAGTTCTCATGCAAAATAGGGGTTGTTTTTTTCAGCCCCTTGTGATTACATTTTAGGGTAACAAAAACACTCAAAAACTGCCATTTTATTAGCATCAGTTATCTGCCAAATTTCATTCTTCTAAATTTTTCCAAAGTGGATATATTAAATGAAAACAAATTTTTTTACCTAATTTTAAAGGGCTGTAACTTCGAGGGAAAAGGGTATTGAACAAAAAGTTATATGAAAGACCCCCTTCATTTTTGCTAAAGAATCACTCTTTGAAATCTTTCGTATCAATTCAGAAACATCCTGTATACACAAATAGAGCAGCCCCAGTTCATGTAAGAGATGAAATTAGCCTTGAGGAAGCTTGGACGATCCGGTTGATAAACCCGTAGAAACTGTAGAACATGTTGTCAACCAGAAAATCGTAAACCGCTCATTTTTTCGTCAGTAATACATTTAATAGTGCTAAGTAGTGCATTATAGGCAGATATCGATTTATATAATGCACCTTTCTCATAGAGAGTAAGCTTATGAAGAGATGTTATTAGGTTATTGGCATTTCTAGTTAGCATACTACGGGAAACATCGATATTTCGGCTGTATAGATGTTTATTATTGTTATAAAAAACCAATAATTTATAGATGTATAAGCTAGGCAATGGTAATGCTCCAATATCGCGGAATAGGGGTCTGAAGGAAGTCCAGCTTGCCACATTAAGTATGACTCTTATGATTCGTTTTTGTATCACTAATGCTCTTTGGGAAAAGGTGGACGATCCTCAGAATATCACCACCATAGGACAGTCTGGATTGAATATGACCAAACTATAACAAACGCAAAACTTCTACTGACACATGATTTCCGATTTTCTACATGGCATAAGCGTATTGCGGATTGCTCAATTCTCGACACAGATTCTCTATTTGATATTCCCATTTAATCTTTTCATCAAGTGTTATCCCCAAGAATTTTATATTGTTCGTTTGTTGGATTAGATTATTATAGATTTCTATATCGAGGTTTTATTCATTACTTGCGTTGAATATTACTAATTTTGTTTTATCTACATTTAACTGTTCATAGTGCACCATTCATTAATTTTTTCAAATTGACAAGCTCCGACATACGCAAGCTGCGAGTAGGATTTGGCTTGAATTACACATGCCGTATCGTCGCCATATTGGTATATTCCCTCTCCTCCCATAAAATTGGTTGATAACAGAAGGAATGGTAACACGATGAGTTCGATTTGTCAGGTAAGATTCAATTAAATGTAAGCTGTTCCCACGGACACCGTATTTGCAAAGTTTGTCGTATAAAACTTGATGGTTTATTGTTTCTAAAACCTTCCTGAAATCATAATAAATACCATAGACTTTGTTCCCGTTATCCAGAGCTAGTAGTAAGTTTTCGAGGCAACTGAACGTTGCTTTTTCGCAAGATTGGCCAGGTAAGAACCCATACTGTCACCGCTGTAGTAGGTTATTTGTCGTAAAGAAATCGTATAGGCGTTTACATATTATCTCCTCAAAAATTTTAGAAAATGACGACAAGAGTGAAATAGGTCTAGTTATTAATAGAGTGTTTGCCATTTTTTTTAATGTATTGGAATAATTTGCGCGGGTTTGAGTGCATCGAGGAATATACCTTCCAGCATCATTGAATTAGCTATGTTTGCTATTGGATCAGCTATAAATGTACTTGCTTTCTTAATTATGTTTACAGGAACGTTGTCCAGTCCGAAAGACGCCTTTGGTGAAATGACCTCAAGGATTTTACATATTAAATTGGATATTGTGGAAACTAGGTACATGATTTTGGAATTACTAGCTATGTGTTGAGTACGTTGGTGTAGTGCAGGATTTGGTTGTATGGTGGTAGTAAAATAGTTCAGAAAGACGTCGCATAGTACTTTAGGATCTTCTATGCTAGTATTGTTACTGTTAAAGTGATATTAGAATGCGGGTTACTGTTTTCGATACTACACTATTTGAGCAAAAATGTTTTTTCCAACGTTATATTGACCATAAGAATCACTACAATATGGCGTCATATTAACAGTGATGCTTGTGCAATCAGTTATTAAATTTATTTCAATTGGTTTATGTATCTTAGATGTTTCATAGAAACTTAGGTGGCCTAATTTTACGATACCAGAAGTCAAGTTTCTAACAAAGTTAATTATTATATAGTTATATTGTATAAAGATATACAGAAAATTAGAAAACATATCCCATAAATGGCTAAAAATTTATTTGTCGAGGGTCTCAATTTCCTTAAATCTTTTATTCATGAAATATACGGCCAATCTAGCCACGGGATTGGAGGTCTTGTTATTACGATTATCTCAGCAGAGTCATGGCGGCCTATCGACATGAGATGGTGGCCTGGGGATTCTCCGATCGCGCCACCCTTTCTAGGGTTTTCCTGTCCAGCGCCAGCGCATAATCGCTCAAGAATAGAATATTGAGATCCCTATGAATTTAGACGTTTGTTAAAAACCAGGGTACGGCAACAATTATGGGCAGCACCCCGTTCAGAAGAACATTGAGCTTCTTGATCTGCGCTTTGCAAGCGCTGGACTAGGTGAGAGCGCTGTAGGTAGGTATCGGAGAAACACCGTGAAGATCAATAATTTCAACCTCAAGTTGAGAGAACTCTCCCAGCAAATCAGGGGAGCTATAGCCGAACGTGCCCTAATAAAACGGGACGCCACCATGGAGAAATGGTGTAGAGTCGAGCACCATGCCCGGATACTGCACCTGGATGCTCCAAGGCAACTCCTGTCCCCCAATAACGTTGTTGAAGGGAGGAGGATTGCGTCTTCAAGAAAAACGAATCGCAACGCATTTATCAGCGTTTAGCACCAGCCCTCATTTGCGAGCCCACTCGTACAACTCATCCACAGACCTCTGCAATTTTCTGCACACAAATGCATCATTCTTCAACGAGGTATAAGTCGCCGTATCGTCTGCATACAGCTCCTTGCATTAGCTGGAACATCGCTGGTATATAGAATAAATAGTACGGGCTCCAGCAGTGCGTCCTGCGACACGCTAGTGTCAGCAAGTCTAACTTCTTAACGCAGAAGGTCTTGTGGGCGAGGTATGAACAAACGAGAGAAATCATACGCGGATTGAGGTTAATACTGCCCATTTTGAAAATCAGATCATCATGCCACATCGTGCGAAGTCCAGAAAAACTGCACCCATGGAGTGCCTCACCTTAGTAATAATAATAGTAATAGTTTATTGTACTTTTGATAATAATTAATAAAAATAATTTAAAAAAAAAAAGTTGAAAGGAAAAGTGCAATAGCATCCACGTCAGGTAATCAAGAAGAATCTCTGTTATTCTTGTAGATCCCCAGTAAAGCCAATAGTTAGAAAGAGAAGAGATAAACGATGGCAAGTACAACACAACCCAACCAACAGGAAACGCTAAATATACCTACATGTGTACAATAAATTAGAGATGGCAAACACGTGAACGAAATGTCAGATGCAAGATTAAAGTAAACTAAAACTAAAGCCCAATCAAACCCCAGGTAGAGATCTCAGAGTTGTTCAGACATTAGAATTGCATGGACCCCGCGTTTGAAGGAAACAAGTGGAAATGATTTAAGATGAATAGGGAGATCATTCATAACCTTAACACAGTTATATGTAAGAGGTCTGTTGAATTGTTGGGTACAATGCCTAATAAGGTCTTTTCGCCAGACGTTAATATTGTGAATATTGGTGCGAAAAGTAATTTTTTTGGCCAAATAAGGTGGAGAACCATAGCTTAAAATCTTGTAAACAAAGCAAAGAAAGTGCAGCTTCCTACGATTGATCATGTTCAACCAATGAACATCCATAAGTTTATGCGAAACTCTGCGCCCTCTCCTAATTCCAAAAATAAATCTAAGGCATGAATTCTGCAAAGCTTGAATTCTACGTACGTCAACTTGATCTAAGCTAGTATTATAAACTGTGTCACAGTAATTAAAATGAGAGAGAATTAGAGAATCGCATAGAAGTTTCTTAATTGAGGTGTCAAATAAATGCCTGTGTGGACATAACATTTTCTGATTATAATAGCCATTCCTCTTAGCCAAAGAAAGGGCCAAACGTTTCGAGACCACAAATAATCGTGCATTCGTTATTGTTATAACATACAGATTAATAAGTCATTTATCTTCCATATCCTGTATCTCTTAAATTTTCAATCGATTTTTCTTCGATGGTTTGTTTCTTATTATTGTGAATAACAGTTATTCGTTTATAGCTTATCAAATATTAAATCCCATCTTTCGAAATATATATATCGTTCCAATATATTTCATATTCTCTTGCAGTCAATAAACTATGTCTTCTTCAATTGCGAATTGCAATTTTACTCCTGTCTTTCATCGCTATCGAAAACTTACGAAACCAGCAATATCCCCCAATTGTATTTAAGATTTATTAAATTCCCCGTATAATCTACAATAGCCTTGGGATTTCGTCGAAGGACTTAGGGTAACGGGCGCCCCTTTATCAGCCAGGCATTGAAATGCAGCGACCAAGCTTGCATGAGACGACTGCTCTCGAGAGGTTGTGGAAACTTTACTGTAATCTATACGGTCCCGTATCTGTCGCCGCATTTAACTCGCTCGAGGTTATGATGCAGAAATCCACCTTTGCTACTAGAATGAGACATTAATCTAACGAAGATGGTACTTAAAAAATGCGGAAATAAAGTATGAAAAGATAAAGAATAATAGAAGAGAGTGTCGCTAGTGTACAATTTATCCTTTCTGCGTGACCATCTAGAATCTAGAATATAAAAGCGTTTTAAATTTATCTTTTGTTAATGAAAGTTTCAAAAATGTCTATCTACACCTATTAGGTTTTCACAAGAAAACCCTGCAAAAGGTGTTTCCAAAATTAATAACTTCAAAGTTTGCTATACTGTCCACTACACTAGCGCAGACAGAGATCTGTATGATATTGATGAGGACAAAGCAGTCTGAAACATGATTGAACCTTCAAACACTCCCTTATGTACTGTGGTCATATTCTTATCAATTCTTTTCACAACCGCCAAGAAAATAATCAAAACGATTTGAATAGCAAGAATCCGAATTTTCCAGGTTCAAGCTTTGACATCTCTGAAGCATTTTTAATATGGATTTAGAAAAAAAAATCAAAGTCTGGCTGATTTTACCAGCCAGAAGAGGAAGAAAATGAAGTTTCCAAAAAATTGAAAGATTAACTTTAATACCAAAGAAGCAAACATGAATCACTTTGATATATTTGCGATTTTGGTATGGACTCAATTTGAACACCAAGACGATAGCTTGGTGATTCGTTTAGCCTAAATGTTTGGTTAAAGTTTGTCTTCTTTGTAGTAAGCGATGCTCTGTTGCTTGAGTCTCACCAACCCCCTCAGTTTTCACCAGTTTTATTTACAATGTATCTAGAACTTAAATTATTTCTGGACATTTTTTAGTAGTCTTAGTATTTTCAAAATTTTCATCAAGGAAAGTGTTCTGGTTTCTTAAAGGGATAGGAAAATAAAAATATAAAAAAAATGGACCAGGAAATTTGCTGACAGTAAAGGATAACAAAGGAAACCTAAGAATCCTCAGGTTTTGATTTATATGGAGATTCCTTTATTACACCAGTGGAACCACGCCACCTTTTGTTTTTATTAATTGACACAGAAGAATACCTAAGTTAGGAAGAACTCATATTGGCAGGTTTTTTCAGGTCGTTCTTTAATAGCAGAGTGGTGAAGGCTTTTTCCAAAGGACTAGAGTTGGCTAAGGTGGTGGTAACAAAATTATCATTTACCATTACTTTGGTAATTTTTGGTCCATGATCCAATTATTAATGCGTAACATGTCTTGAAGGGGTTGTCTTTCGTAGACTTGATATGTCTTCTGAAATGTTAAAGCCAAGCTGTACATAAATCTTGTTAGATCCATCTAGAAGGCAGCGGCAGTACCAAATTTGGAAGAAAAATAATATTGAAGCACTGAAGAACTGATAAAACTGACATGTCACAACAATTCCAAATCTATAAAACGATGATAGCTCAGCATTCTTTAGAGAAAAATTAAAGCCACAACCAAGCAGATTAAATAAATTCCCTACTACTATGTCATCATTGCAAAGTTGTTTTTAGACAATGCACCCTGTTGCTGCACTAAGTTTTGCCAAAAGTCTAACATTTTCTATTACATCAAAATATGTTTTTTATATAGTGCATAACGTAATTATTTTAAAATTAATACAGTAAATCATAAAATTCTAACTCTCTCGAAGAGCAGTACTTTTTTAAATGTTCATAATTTTAAAGATAAACCAGTACATAAATAAATAAAAACTAAGGACTAGCGCTAATTGGAACTTCTAAAAATATAAACGTTACAGTAAATCACACTCAAGCACTACAGTACTAGTTAAACGCAGCCCGCGTTATATGCATAGATCCCGTAAATCACGCTTTTAATTTATTACTAACCTTATAATTAGAAAAAACAACCAAACATTTCCATAAACGTTTCGTAAGAAAAACGATCTAATACTTTAGGAATGAAAAAACATAATTAGATTCGCTTTCGATAATTAAGATTTTAATCTCCATACAAAATGTAAACCAAAGGAAAAACCCCTGAAAAACATAAAACCGTTAAATTAAATTTCTTTTTCCCCGTCTTTAGTTTAAGACAACGCGTCGCGTGCAGTGCGCAATCATCATCCTAGACGGCAGTGCATTAAATTTTTAATTAATGATGTACCCAGCCAACTGACGTTTATGGTTAAGGGCGTACTGCCGCCGCTTCTAAAATAATCCTTTCCACTCCTTTCTCCGCCGCTTGAAATGCACTTGACTCTCTCGCAACAAGAGCGAAACAAAAGCGAAACGAACGCTACTGGTTCTCGAACCGGGCAACCTAAAGAAGAAGTTAGTGTTAACTGGGTTCGTAGTATACGTTTTCTAAACGTACTGCTACCGGTTAGGAATAATTCATTGTGTTTTGCCTTTATTGTCTACTTGAATGTCGATTTTCTACAGTCGTTAGTCGTCAGTTCTGTTCCTCAGTTTAAATGGAAATCTAATTGCTTTTTGAGATATAATAAGATTGTGCTGAAATAAAGAATTAATTAATGTAATTCGAAAACCTTTGTCACAATTGACAAATGTATCGACAGACTTGACATTTCATTTAAATACTTAAAAAAAACGATAAATAAGCTCGTGGAGAAATTGGGATCAATAATGCTATACTACTAGTTATTGATTTCATTGAAACGGTTGAACTATGTTTAAATACCACTTATTTCAAATTCGACAATAAGTTCTATTCCCAGGTTTTCGGAACCGCTATGGGCTCATCCATTTCGGCCGTCATTGCTAACCTGGTTATGGAAAAACTAGAAACCACAATATTAAGCCAAATTAATTTGGAAATACCTGTCTTTAAAAGATATGTCGTTGATTGCTTTCTAATAGTAGGGGAGTACTATTGGGGGGTACTATTATCCTGATTAGGGAGAATCAGAATCAACAAATTTTAGAACACTTTAATTCCTTCCACGAACGCTTGCAATTTACAATCGAAAATGAATGCAGTAACTCACTCAATTTTCTTGATATTACAGTATCACATAAAAATGACAAAATATTTACCAATTGGTTTATCAAACCTATAAATTCTGGTAGATATCTCAACTACTATTCTAATACCCCAATTAAGTACAAGATCGCTACGATTAACAATCTGATTGATCGTGCTTACTCATTTTCAGAACCAGAAAATCTCCAACAAAACATTTGCAAAATCAGAGACATTCTTACCAATCCATATCATTTTTCTAACAAATACATTAATAAAAGACTTAACCATAAATCCTCTCAAAAAAAAACGCTCTCTAACACAAAACAGCAATAGAAATCAACAATATATTAGCTTACCATATACAAAAAATCTCTCCGAAAATCTAAAAAAATTACTGACACCGTACAACCTTTGTATTACCGATAAACCAAATTACTCCAACCAATCCTTCTTCATTATAACGACGACCTATTTTTAATATGTAAAATATGTATCGAAACATAAAATAAAAAAATTTAATGAAATCGACCGTCATTACCCAATAAAATTAGGAAAAAAATTATATCAAATAGGGTCAAAGAATAGGACAAAATAGACTACTAATTATGATATAAATTTAGGCGAAGATAATCCAGATTTTTAAGTATTATGAGGGATGTCTTTCTAGTATTGTATATAGGTTTAAAATTAAATAGTAGATCGACTCAATGTGGTAATTTGCTTTTCAATATATTTTTTACAAAAATTGATACCCTTCTGCATTCATTTAAAGCAATTGGTAAAACAGTTATTCTCGTCTTGGGTTGGGACAGCCGAAATCCTCGACCACACATTTTATTCATGATCTTTTGAAAAGCAAAAAAAGCAGTTGGGACTTGGGTCAGGATGGATATGGAGACTGATTTAATAACTCGATATTTTGCTGCTGTCTTTCGAACTGTGTATAAACTTGTCATGATGCAGGATGGTTCGCCGTTGTGGGTTGGTTTTAGAGCATGGAGACAAACAAATGGCAAACAAATAGTTGTGTAAGTAGGTAAGGGGCTACCTTGGGTCACTTCACCACTACTCCTTCGGTGTCACATGTGACGCGGTCGTAGGTAGTTCCGAAACAGCCTACTGGTTTTGACTGGTTTCGAAAACAGCCTGCCTGGTTTTGGCGTGGTTTTAGTTGATGTTGAGCTGGTTTTGACTTGATTTTAGTTTTGAGCTGGTTTTAGTTGGTTTTGAGCTGGTTTTAAGCAAGCTCAAAACCAACGAAAACCAGGCTGTTTTGGAACGTGTGACACCAAAGGAGTAGTGGTGTAGGGTGCCCAAAGTAGCCCCTTACCTACTTGTCTATCCATCCACATTAAAATGTTCTTCAATCTTGAAAAGGAATTGTAGTTACATGACTTGATGTTGAGATAAAATGTTGCGACCATATCTTTCGAGATACTACGGATAATTTTTGTTGAACATTCTTCAACATGAAATACGAAAACAGCCCACTGGCGTTTATTTTTAAGTTCATATAGGAATAAATCGATGATTTGTTGTCGTTCACAATAGTTTCCATTATTGAACCGACTCAAAGTTTTTCAACGACAATTTTTGCTCTTCGAGTAAAATATGTGGAATCCAACGGGAAACTAACTTTCTCACATACAATTCATCATGTTCAGTTGGATTGAAGTCTTTGAAATACCTATAGATGTCACAATTTCACGATATATCGTATGGCTATCTTCCCTAATCAGGCGGCGGCACAGTGGGCCAAATTTAGAATCTAGTTGGGCAGAAGTATTTGTCTAAACTATGCTTACGTGAAATTGGTTTTGAATATTCAAGGGTAATCATTTGATTGCATATGCAGTAGGTATGTATAGATTGATAAAGTGAAAGTTATTTACTAGATACCAATGAAGTAAGCGTTAAACTCGCATTTGTCTAAAACACAACACACATATCATTATTATAAAATTTAAAAAATTGTTTATATAAATGACGTTACTTTCTTCATTATTTTTCACCATTAAAAATTCCTTGTCACGTTCTAAACGAAAAAAAAGTTCACTTCATCTTCTTCCTCTTGTGCTTAGATTTTTTCTTCCTCCTCCTGCTGTTCTACTTCTTTTTCTTCTTCGCCTTCATCGTCTTTATATATTTTTTCGTCGTCTTCTTGCCACCTTTCTATTTCTGCTTTTGAATGCTAAATTAAGAGCTTCTTTATTTATTTCTTTGCATTGTATTTGAGGTGATAACCTAACCTCAGAATCAGTAATATATCAAGTAAACCCTTCGCTGTATTCTCTCTCGAAATTTTCTGTAGTCTTTGTTACTGGTTTCTTGCTCTACTTCTAAGAATGCTCTTAGAAGCACTTATCGACAAAATTAGAAATTTGCTTGACGCTCATGTATTAAAATTTTATACACACTTGGGTATTACTATTCCTAATTCCTTTTGATTTAACAGATTGTGATGCCTTCTGTACGTTCAGAATTTTTGTTGGACATTTTGGAGAGCTTTCTGTTGCTTCAGCCTAACCTCTTTCTTTCATCATATAAAAGACTTTTGCAACAAATACAATTTCTTTCGCTGGAAGCACTCTTCTTTATATTTATTGTATTTTTTCGCCATTTTGTTCGCTCACTGCTTGATAGAAATGATTTTACTGGTGGTCCAATTCTAGATGTAGTTGGCGCGAGAGCTCCCTCTTCGAAATTTATGTCAAAATTTCAATTTTGTACAAATGTATTCACAAAGTAATTTTGTTTGAGTAGATGTTGCAGAAGAAAGTTGTTTTTGTTCTTTCGATATCTTAAATAAAGCACCCTTTGTTACACACTCCAGAGTCTATTTAAATTTGCTCAGCGTAACATGATGGTTTTTATACAGTTCTTCCTTTAAGGCTCTAAAACTACCATCGGTAGCGGTGGGCATTTAAACTAATGGTTGGGCCTATATGTTAATGGTAAATTCATATCTCTATATTTCGCAACATTTTTTTTCGAGACGGATAAACTTCTTTCCATCAATTCTCACCTGCTTTCAAAATCCTTTCAGAACACCTACTCAACTAGTATACAAAATTTAATTATATAAATTGAAACTACTTACCTAGTAGTATACTTGTAAGTAAAACAAACTGCACAACACTGTCACAAATAATAAACAAGCACTAACTTAAGTTTAACGATGAACTTGTAATGTAAACTAACACAGTGCAAAAGCGCCCGCTTTTAATGTCTGTATTTTAAGTAATCTGCTTTTTTTAGTTCCAACACGTGGTAAAATGATACGAACTACTTATCTAGAATAATAATAATAATAACAATAATATCTTCTTTATTTATCATTACTCCATACAATGAACTGTATAAATCTATACTGAGATGGCAAACACGTTAATTATTTTAATACATATGGTCATTACTACTAAAATGAGCCCAATAAGACGCAGAAAAAAATAATTTATTGCATAACAATTATTCGTGAGAAGCAAAGCCTTAAGTTTCGGCTTTAAAATAGAAACGCTCTCATTAATAAATGAAATTCCATGGTGGACTCTGTGTGAGTGGTAGTTAAATAAATAATAAAATTATTATTATTATAAATAATAATATTATGGTCCTTTCTCACAAATTTCTTTAATGAATTTGGCTACCGGTTTCGAACTTATACGTTCATCTTCATAGCCCGAAATTGTAATGACCTCTCAAAATTAAACTGAACACACTGACAAACTTGAAAATAAGTGACTGTTGGTTTATCTCTTGGTGAAAATAAATTAATAAAATTTCAAAATTAAGACGAATATTACAAACATGTTAAAACATTTGAGAATTTATGACATCTTTATGACAACTTCTAAGATGTCATCAGTCATGAGGCACTCCTCACGTTAAATTAACTATGTTGCTTACAATATGTTGATTTATTCGTACTATTTGTTGACGCCCCGAAAAAATAAGATTTAACGACATCCAAAGGAACCGTCCGTCGCTTCCACCCCCCCTCATTCTCCGCCCAAATTTGTTAATCTCAGGATCTTTAGTGACTTCGATTATTGAGAGGATGGTAAGTTTGCCTTTATGAAGTATCGAATGTTTGTTTTCTTATAAAGCAAAATCACCAAGATATTTTTTTCTTATATATACATATATATTATAACAGCTATTGGAAGTACACGACCGTACTACGTTAGGAAAAAAGGGTTACAAATTAACGGGTAAGTGGTCTTAATCACAGACCGCTTACCCGTTAATTTGTAACCCGTTTTTCCATATACAGTACGGTCGACCCTCCTAGGGTCAGTCAATGTCATCCGAACGTGTATGCAAAACACCACAGACGCGTTCACAGACAGGTTCAGTTTCTTGCTGTCAATTTGACAGTATAGCTCCTTTGTATGTATTTACTATTACCAACTATTACTATGTATTGTTGTTCTGAATTGTTCATTTCAGCTTGGAGGTGGTTTCGAGATTTTATTGTCTTAAGTTTCCCTCTACCCTGGTTTTCCATAGAACCTTGTTTTTTTATATTTTAAACAATAAATCTGACTTTTTTTTAAAGTAATTTATATTATTTGTGGAAGGACTTTTCTTTTTGAAAGCAATATATTTAGTAGTATTTTCATACTGATAAGTGATTAACATACTGTTAAGAGCAGCTTGTGAATATTTATCTCGTTTTAAAATTGTTTTTATTTCCATAGGAATTGCACTTTATATCATTGCATCATGTCATTACGTTTCTTACTGAACGCGTCTGTGGTTTATTGCATACGCTTTCGGATGACATCGACTGACCCTAGGACGGTCGACCGTACTGTATATTATATACATATACCGGGTGCGCGCGCACGAGCTGCTGATACGTTTAGTGTAAGATGAAAAAGAAGAGACGTCCCTTAGTTAACACAGGAAACGTATATCGGTACTGGTTGCTTGGACGAATGCATTCATTGTATCTCTTTATCTAACATATTAAAATCCTATGCCTGCTCTAACACATTGAAGATCCTATCAACAGATCGAAGTGCTCAAACACGACAGAATGCATTTGAGATAGCAACAGACTTGCGCCTGCGTACATGCACATTAGACTCAGCTATCAAGGTGATGCGAAGAAATTGATAATACACCAAGAGTGCCAGACAGAGCATAACATAGAGCTTCCCAGTTACAGTCGCCCACACATTGTTAATGCATCTATCAGCAGGTCGAACGCGCGCATACTGTATACATTATATATATACATATAATGGTACACTTGAACAGGGCAATTAATCTTGTAAGAAAAAGTTAAATCAACTAAACATGTTTCTTTTAAAATATGTAATTTTTTATATCTTCAAAATCAAAGTTTCATTTACCGGATCTTTAACGTATGATCCCTCCTTCTGTCGAATCAAAAAAAAAACGGACAGATGAATAGACAACGCTGCTCCGCAAATTCCTGGGTCGTGGTTTCTTTTCTTCCTTCTTGGTCGTACAACAGTTGAGAAACTGAAGTCCTTTTCTTATTAAAGTCTATTCTATTCAGATATAGTCATTGTCAGTTTTTTATATATTTTTATCATCTGTTTTTAAAAATATTTTTTCCGTAACTAGATTTGTTAATCTACTTCTAAAATCCTAAGCTCTAATGACATGATATACTGTTAAGAATGAATTATCCTGTTAACTCAATATGACATTAGTCTGTCAGATTATTTTATTTTTGAAATCGTAATTTAAAGAACAATAAACTCGCTTGTAGTATGTGATATATATCACAATATCTGAACAACTTTTCAAATAAGATCTCGTGACAAACATAATCAAAAGCTCGCGAATAGTCCAAGGAAAAACCAACCACAAAAAAAAAAAACCGTTATCCAAATCTTGAACCAATCTATAGTGAATTTCACTAAGAGCTGTATTAACGCCTTTACCAGTAACATGCTGGCAGGGTGACAGCAGCTTATATGTCACTTTATATATGTACATATATATATTGTCAATGGGTATTATGATTTCTGGCCGTCTAGATACATACATTGATGTTTTTCCTAGTTACAAACTTAAAAAATCCATTATGATCAAATGCCTTGCTGTATCTTGAACTCTCTGGAACTTATGATACATTGAAATAATTAATCCTGACATTTGTCATCAACATCCCTCGTATATGCAAAATGATGAAACAACTAAAACAATCAGTGGAAGAAGTACTACGAAAAAAAAAATTAACTAGAACTAAATTTGCGAAATGAACAAGAAAGAAAATGAAGAGAGAAAAAGACCCAATCATACAAAGAACGTATAAAACTTCTAAAATCTAAATGATAGGCGGTGCATAATACGTTAACCTAATAACTCAAAAACTACAAAAATATTCTTTAATATTTTTATTTTCCGTAAATTCGCAAAATATATTTCTCAAATCAAAAGTTCAGAAGAAAATCGTATCCGACAAAAGCTTAAATACATTACTATTGGAAATGTATTTTCCATACCTAGGTATATAAGTCCGGATAAACCTTTGCAGTATACAACAATACAAAACATGAATTTACTTTGCGAGATTCATATTTACATTTTATAATCACCGCTTAGCACAAATAGTAGATCGTTTATAATCCACGACAGTTTAGAATTAGTACCAAACATCCGCTTATTACAGAAATTTCGCGTAATATCCCTAATTGTCCTAATTTTACTACTATAGTTGATCCTCCTAACATAATTTGCCTCAAAAAATGCGAAATATGATTCCATTCTTTGCGAATTCAAACACAATACCTATAAATTACTTATTAAAATTTTAATCTCGGAAAATAATTATGCATGTTGACATATGTCAAATTTTGACAGCTTGAAAGCAAAATATAATAATGTAAAACGATACTAAACACTGTTCGTATTAAACTATTGAAAATGTTACAATGTAAAATTACTACGCAATATTTTACCTGGGAAATTATTATCGTTAGGCACCTGTTGCCTCAGTGTCATGATGAAAGAATTTTGTTTATACCACAAAACTGCTATTAAAACGAACTAATTACGAGCCAAAACGTCACTGTATAAGATGAAAAACTTTTTGCCGTATAAAAACGAGAATCTAATTAAATATGCTACCGATTACTACATCGCGTTGGCGTTGACTACCGATTCGCAAATCTTTAATTAGTCACTTGTTTTATTTTCGTTTTATTTACGACGTGTTTTCCAATTATGCACCGCAATCGTGAAAATGTTGACTAATAAATAAAGGTAGGTGCAAGTATTATTGTTTGTTTCTGTTCTATATATCGAGTTGGCATTGAAAAAACATTGCATAACTTATCAGAATTTTACGTAGAAGTACATATAAACATTACTTGTTTTTGTCTAGATGTAGTTTAACTAAAAAAAGATGGAACATATTTACTATCACTTGGTAGATCTAAACAGGCATCAATAATGATTTCTATAAAAAAAAATTAAAGAAAAAACTGGGAATCATTTTCTTAGGATTTTATCAAAACAAAACGGAATCACGGAGCGATAAATCCAATTGTAGAGCTAATATAAATTGCGAGTCATGTAAAAATTATGATTCATCTAACCTTTAATAGGTACAGTTTACCGTTTAGAATATCAGAATAATATTATTGTATCAATGCTATCATGTTTTGTGTTTAAATCGCATTGATGATTAATATTGCATCTCTTTGCATTAATTTAATATATTTCTTCTAATTCAAATGTTATTTTAATAAAGATTATTAACTTAGTTTTATTATATAACTACAAACACAAAACTTTCGACCTAAGGCGTCCCAAGTGTACGTTTATGGTCACTAAAATTTTCTTTTGGACATTCGGGGAAACATTCCCCTTTTACAGCTGAATTAATTCGAACGTGCGATTTTGAATTTACAACTTTGGGATAATGAGAGCATTATGGGTGAAAGGAAATCTAATATTCTCTTTGGAATTTAGAGGATTTAATTAGTAAGTGCGGTTTTCGCTGTAAATGGCTCTGGCTAGTAAACGGCCAGAAGGAACTTTTCGAATTAAACAAGTTCTGGTCAGAGATTGGGTTTCTTTGTTGTACAATTTGGGGGGATGAAAACTTTGAACTTATTTAAACGACTGGCTCTCTTTCAATTAACGGTTTTCGAACGAATTTATGATGTATTTCTTAATTTATTTTGGTCAAGTTAGGTAAATAAATTCAAGGATTTTTTCCTTTTTGTCCGCTAAATATTTTCATCTCCCAATACTTTTCAATTCGTGTTTTTTTCTAAATCATATTTTTAATAGATATGAAAGTCCCTTTACACCGAAATAAACGCAAAATGAAGCTACTGAGAAATCATGTTATCAGAAATAATATAGAAGAAATATAAGAAAAAATCTTTTTTCTATGAACAAACAATTCGTAAATCAATGAGTTGTTTTTACAGCTTTAATATGTTTGAATTTCTTCCAGCGTTGTGCTTACATTGAAGTTCGGAAAAACGGAAAAAAAGCAGTTTTAATCTATTGAGAGATAACTTTTTGGAACTGGGAAAAAAACAATAAAATAAATAATTTTCCTTTCCCTATATTTCTCTGTATTTTCAAAGACAGGAACCGTCATTATTATATATTATCTATCAATAAAAATGTATAATACCAAAAATATTATTGATATATGGGATTATGTTGAAATCTCAACATAATTAATACATACCGTACACATATTAAGCGAGAGAACAAAATCTGAACTTAAAAATCAGATATTAATATACAATTCATATTTAATAATAAAATAGAAATTTATTTACTAATTTAAACACAACTATTAAATAAGATAATCAAAGTAATCTCATCTGTAAATACTGTAACAATTCCTACATTGCTCAAACTAAAAAATATTTAAAGAAACTACTTTATTACTACCTCTAAAGATAGACGTCATAATTTTTTAATGTGTTTGAAATGAATGTGTTTGAAATGAATGGTGCAAGCACTTAACATCGTGTTCATTGTTAAAAATTATCGCAATTATTTGTGGTGATTGCTGTTGCAGCGAATTCGTAAACTGTATTGTTTGTCGAGACTGGCTGTTTTTGATGCGTACATTATGTGTGTATCTGTTATTCTAATCCAATCTCAGAAGCCTAAGAACAAACATGGAAATTATTTAAAGAGAAAATGGTGATACATGGTGAACAAGCAAACCAATGGATTAAGTGACAACGTTTAGGCTATTCTGCCAACTCAGCATATTGGGAAAACTGTACGGACGTCTAATTAAGGAAATGCTGGAAACATAATTGGATAAGGTGGGTATGGAACATTCGGTATGATGGCATTTTGAATCTGGAACTAACGCAAGGTGTAACAACCATGGCATACGCCAATGATTTAATTATGATTGTGGAGGCGGAGATCCGATGACAAAACAAACGAGTCAATCGAGAAACTTGGTTGGAAGTCCAAGAGCTGCAAGTCTCCCTCCATAGGACTGAAGCGACAATTATACAGCGACCAAGAAAACAATAAAACCTAGTCTTTAATATTGGGGAAACACTGTTGTTCCAAAACAAAAAAAGAACTAAACTATCTAGACGTAGTACTGAGTGAAAACCTGGCGTTTGGACTTCACGTTAGACATATTGTAAGGAGAGCGGAAACTAGTTTGAGAGCTTTGTCGAGAATAATGCCTAACGTAGGAGGACCTACTAGTTAGGCAGGAGTTATAAGATCCCAAATAATTTATGCATGTCCTGTATGCTGGCAAGTAGTGCAGATTAAAAAATATAAAGAAATTCTGGAAGGTGTTCGACAGAGAGGACTTCTACGAGTCGCAAGTGGTTATAGGACCGTATCCACGAGAGCTGTACAGGTAATAACTGAGATACCCGCCCAGATGGAGGAGCAAGCGGAGATATTTAGGATAAGGTTACAACAAAAGCCGGACAACGAAAAAATAAAACACGCCACGCTGAGTAAGTGGCATCGCAACTTTCTCAGCCACAAAGGCTAAATCTTTGCCGGATCTCAATAAAAGAAACCTTAGCACCACCACGGCTTTATTCACTGGCCACGGCCCTCTCGGATACCACCTCAACAAGATGGGCAAGGTAGACAGCGACAAATGCCGATTCTGCTCCGAATATAGTGAAATGGCGGAGCATATTATGTGTATGTGTGATTGTGTGGCGATAGCCCGACGAAGGCACTGTCACCTTGAACAGGCGCACTTAGAACCGGCTGACATCAGAGTCATAGCCCCCAAGAAGATCCTAAATTTCTTTGGAGATCAATTGGGACTAAAAGATCAATTAGGGTATTCACAATAGATCTCACTGGTCGCAATGAAGAGAGGTAGGATTGCCTTAACGACCCTACAGTACTCTAATCTAATCTAAGTTGCAACGCTGCTGGAACGAACAGACGGAGACAGCCATGTGGATTAGGAAACTTATTACAGATTTGACGCCGTGGATCCAATGCAAACATAGGTGAACAGACCGTGGGCATTTTCGCACCTACTTACATACGTTCAGAATAACGGTTAACGACCGGTGTGTGTACTGTGGATCTATTGACTCACTTGAAGACGCTGTCTTAGTATGCAATAGGTGGGAGTAGGATAGGAGTAGGCTATCGCAAGAGATGGGTTAAATGTTGACCTGTGACAATGTAATGAAGAGCATGAACAGAGTCATCATCGGGGTGATGAGGGAGAGGTTCGAAAGAGAAAGAAAGAGGATAGAGAACCAAAAGAATCAGTCGAATAATTAACGACCATTAAAAGGTAGAAACCACTGAAGATAGGTAGTACAGAAGTCCATAAAGTTTTTCACACCTCACTAAAAGAAATCTCAGAAACCGAAGAACAAACATGAAAAGTAGTGTGATTTGATTTCACCTATCAGACTATTGATCATAAAATAGCAGCAGAAACTTGATAATAATGAATAGAAGAACTAGTACACAATTCGAAATTAACATTTTGGAAGACGAGTACTTAAACAATCTAATTTTCAGTGGCCTATAATCATCTAACCATTCCAAATAAAAAGTAAATGTGGCTAACTCGATCAGTTAATACTGAATTTAATCAGGTTTAAAAACGTAAAGGGGACATTAATAACTTTTTTACATACGTGCGCATATAGTTACATGTAGGTGGACAGTACATCAACTTTCATTATTGTTATTCAGCGGCAGAATATATTAAAAGAACTTACTATTTACTCCTACTTATATGGAAAAAGTTAACACTCATTGTGCTAAAGCGCTACATAAAACTGTCATTAGTATTCATTACTGCAACGGCCCGATTTAGCATTCATACTTGAGTGTGCCTCTTTAGGCAGTAAGTAAACACTTTATTCATTTGTTCTATATAATTGCGTCGGTATTTCGCTTAAATTTAGCGGAGTTATCTCCTCGTGAAAATTTTATAAAAATTGCTTCTTACATTTTAAAATCAAATACACATACACATATGTATCACTTTACTGCTAGGTAGCAGGAGAAGGAATAGTATTATACAGATCGTTGCATCGCAAGTGCCGTCAAAATATTATATCGATAGTTGAACGGTATGTCTTAGTCAAGTCCATATGCCGCGCCGGCGCCGATACATGTTGCAGAGAATACGTATGAATATTTGGATATTTGCAGTCTCCAGTTAGGCATTGTAGAAGGTAGTTGTCTCATATGTTCTAGCGCTTTGCGATATTTTATTACATTTTCATTTTTTTATTATTCTTGTTGAAACAATATTCTTTTCATTTGCATTTTCTTATTATATCTTAATCTGTTAATTGTCTCATTCTTCAAGCATTTTTGCTAAACATATTCGTTTAGTTAGTGTTTTGTCGTCGTTTCTATTAGGTTTTCTGCAGAGTTTAGTGTAAGATACATACATAAGTATTTATTTAGTTTGTTAGTTTTGTATTTATATGTTATAAAAATAATGGATGTTTATAATTTAGTTCAAAGAAAACAAATTATTAAGTGGTATCATCAGGAAATACCCTTAAGGCAAATAATAGAGCGCTTTTATGAGAATTATCAATCACGACCCGCTCTAAAAACAATTCAGCGAATAATAAATAATTTTGAAAGATTGGGCTGTATTATGCCGAACAAGCACAAACGTAATAGGCAGCCATTTGTTCGCCAAGACGAAAGAAATCTTTTAATTTGTGCCAATGTCAAACAAAACCCGAAAATATCTTCATTGGGTATTAGTGAGCAGCTGGATATTTCTAAAAGCACAGTATGCCGTGTTTTAAAGAAAAATAAATACCATGCCTACAGATTACAGAAAACAAATGAACTATTTCCCGAAGATGAAGAACAGAGAATGGAATTTTGCGAAAACATGATGCATATTTGCAATCAAAACGCAAATTTTATTGCAAATATATTATTTACGGATGAAAGTACTTCCCCGGTGCACGGAAGACATAATCCCGCTGTACCTCGACACTGGGCAAGAGAAAACCCGCACCTAACATACAATGCTAGAACTATCCCCAAAAATTAAACGTTTGGGCGGGATTACTTGGAGAGCATAAAATTGGACCATTTTTTATAGATGGCAATTTAACAGGCGAGAAGTATCTTAACTTGCTCCAGAATCTAATTATCCCACGCCTCCACGAATTGGCGCTCAACTTGGATAACATATGGTTTCAACGGGATGGGTGTCCCGCTCATAATAGTAGAGTTGTACGGGAATATCTTCATAATGTATTTCCAAACCGTGTTCTAAGTACCTGGGGAACTATTCGCTGGCCACCTAGATCACCAGATCTCTCCCCTAATGACTTTTTCTTATGGGGATACATGAAAGCTAAGATCTATACATTTGAAAACGATAGACCAAACAATTTGGCAGAATTGCAACAAAAAATTATTAACACTTTTGATGACATTCCTCCAGCAATTTTACAGAATGCGCAACGAGGCTTCTACGATCGTTTAGCATATTGCTTTGAGGCGACCGGAAGACGTTTCGAGCATTTAATGCATTAGAAAAGTGGTCGCTTTTATGTTAACTTATAAAATAATAATTTATTACTAATAATAGATTCCTTCTGTTGTAACATATATATTTTTTTAACGTTTATTCCTGCAAATATGTACATTTTTCATTCGTCATAAACATCTTCTTACAATACATATTCTGTGCACAAGTTTGCTATTCTTGTTATAACTACATATTTAGTTTTTATGAGTATAAAAACAGCAGGCACATTGTGCACGTTAAAGAAAATTTTATCATATGAGTCTACCTACATTACGTATAATTCATACCACCGGCGTAGCTATGCACGTACATACATACTACAACGCTAAGACCTGCTCAACGAAGTAACACGTCAATCGGAGCGAGCGTTTGACGGCACTTGCGATGCAACGATCTGTATAATTGTCAACTAAAATGAATCTAACTAGGTTTTAAGGTCAGACGACATATATAATTCGACCTGCATATTCATATACATACATACATACATACGGTTGATAATGTGAAAATAACAAGCATTTCTTTTCTATGATGTAAACGTTATGTCATGCAATGAAAATTAAAAGCTTCATAAGTATTGGAAAATTACAAGATTTATTTAATATTTAATTTCATGCTGCGTTGTTACCAAAAGAGAACATAGTACTCAAAGTAAAGCACTACAATTTCAAATTTGAAACCATTGAATTTTGATAGGATTATTTAACCTAGTTCTCTACCGGTACTTCACCCGAGAGATTACCGTTCTATTACCTTATGTTAATCTGTTCTGAAGATTGTAACGTACCGTAATCCCATTGTAAAGTAGGAATGGTTCTATGGGTTACATCGGAAATTTCTGCTGTTTCCCTTACTTAAAATATTAGGGATTAGTGGCAATTAAAATGTTTTTAAGAAATATTTATTATAAGTGTAGAAATAACAGGCCTTATATTTTTAATTTACGCGCTACCTGGAGTGCACAGTAATGTAAATTAGTAATAAGTAAATCTTTGTTTAAAAAATAATTTTGACATTGATGTTGGTAATAGCTGTTTCGACGTTTGTATCATGAATTTCATTCAAAATTAAAAAATTACGTTTGATATGCAAATATTGAATACAATGTATATTTTAATTGCATTACAAATTCTCCACATAATTGCTTCTTGGTAGTATTAATTTCTCATAGTTTGCTCAAATTAAGTTAATAAACCATCGTTTCGATGCTTTGTATTTCGCTTTAATCCATATAAAGGTTTCTTTAATCTGAACACTAAACACTTTAACCCTCTAAACACCAAACAAGTTTTAACTAAAACACCGACGCGTTTCAACAGCAATGCTGTCATTATCAAGGCGATAATCAAACTAAATTAAAATAAAATCTACAAATACAAGTAAACTAAATGGTATGCACGGTCAATCCGATACGTATCATTAATTTCCGATTAACGAAAACAATGACGAATGCGGGATAGGTCCGTTGTCACAGTTTATTACACATGACTTATTTTTATATATTTCTAAACTTTCGAAAACATTTAGAAACTTACAATTGTTTATTTGTCTGATTAATTTAACATTCGTATGATCGATGTTGTGATCTGTTTCAAAAATGTGTTGGGCAACGCTCGATTTCTCAATTCTATTAAATCTAAGATTAGCCATATGCTCTTTGAATCTAGTTGAGACTGCTCTCCTGGTTTGCCCAATATATTTTTGATTACAATCTTTACAATTGATTTCGTAAATATCTGACTGTTCTAGAGGTTGTATTTTATCTTTAGGATTACCGATGAGACTTCGTAAACTAGTCCCAGAACCGTAAACTATTCTGAGGTCTAGCTCTTTGAAGATTTTACTCAAACCTTTAGTGATAAAGGGAGCGTAAGGGAGGGTCATAACGGGTGAAGCTTTAACATCCTCTCGAAAAGTCGTAGATTCTTGCACAGATTTCTTATAATTAAACTTCCTAATTAACTTATAGATATGCCGAGGCTGGAAACCATTACACTTGGCCGCATCTTTTATAATTTTAAGCTCTTTCTCATACCTCGCCTTGTTCAAGAGAAAAGTGAGAAGTCTGTGGACCAAAAAATTCAGGCTTGCCATTTTGTGTTGAACACAATGATGGGAATCTGAAGGAATGTAGCGAAGTGTACTGGTTTCCTTTCTATACACGTCAAACTCTAATCTCTTTCACATGTGAACTTTATGGTTTCGAACCGATTATTTAATCTATTGAGAAAATCGTCAATATTACATGTTTTAGTGTCATATATATTTGACACTACGACGAATCTACGACTTTTCGAGAGGATGTTAAAGCTTCACCCGTTGTGACCCTCCCTTACGCTCCCTTTATCACTAAAGGTTTGAGTAAAATCTTCAACGAGCTAGATCTCAGAATAGTTTACAGTTCTGAGACTAGTTTACGAAGTCTCATCGATAACCCTAAAGATAAAATACAACCTCTAGAACAGTCAGATATTTACGAAATCAATTGTAAAGATTGTAATCAAAAATGTATTGGGCAAACCAGGAGAGCAGTCTCAACTAGATTCAAAGAGCATATGGCTCATCTTAGATTTAATAGAATTGAGAAATCGACCGTTGCCCAACACATTTTTGAAACAGATCACAACATCGATCATACGAATGTTAAATTAATTAGACAAATAAACAATTGTAAGTTTCTAAATGTTTTCGAAAGTTTAGAAATATATAAAAATAAGTCATGTGTAATGAACTGTGACAACGGACCTATCCCGCATTCGTCATTGTTTTCGTTAATCGGAAATTAATGATACGTATCGGATTGACCGTGCATACCATTTAGTTTACCTGTATTTGTAGATTTTATTTTAATTTAGCATTGCTGTTGAAACGCGTCGGTGTTTTAGTTAAAACTTGTTTGGTGTTTAGTGGGTTAAAGTGTTTAGTGTTCTACTTCTGCACCAAGAGATCCAGTGAAGAACCTTTCTTTAATCTATACACTAGTTCTTTATTTGACGAACCTCTTAGTTCAAAAGCTTTTTGGTTACTTCATAAACACTATTTCACTCAATAAACCCTTCAAAAATACATTTTCAACATTAATTTGATATAACAAAAAATCTTCATGCTGAGCTACGGCAATGATTGTTCGAATGGTCCGCAACTTTACAACTGAGCCATAATTTTGTTCGTATGACCTCTTGGCGGAACATGTATTGCATTATACTCGTCTATTTCATTTTCTTTTGTCTTGAATTTACATACCCACTTGGAATCTATTACAACCTTTGGTTTTTGAAATAAATTCCACGTGTTGTTTTTAATGCAGTATATTCCTTGTTGATGGCCAGTAAGTGCTTGTATTTCATTTCTGATTGTTCAACATATTCAAAGAAATTCCAGATTCTATAGCCATATACTACATATTCAGATTTTAAACTGGAAACATTTATTCATGTATTAAACAAACACTCCTTCCACGGACTACTTAAATATGTAACACTTTCTATTGCTTCTCTCAAGAAGCTTTTGTTTAATTTTACATTAAAAAACATACAGCTTACTTTTTCAAGACTGTTCTGTTAAAGCTTTCAGCAACACCATTAAATTCAGGTGTATATGATATTGTTCATTTTGTTTAGATCATGGACTATACTAAGGAACTAAGTCTTACCATTTCATGTTGACGGATTTAATGGTTCACACATATCACTATCTCAAGCTCTAATGGCTTAGTAGTGCATTTTCCTTTGTGTTTGAGAGAGATTTTCACTATTAACAATATGGTCACTTGTTTCAGAATCTGATATCTGATCGTATTGTGATCGTCTTCATCATCACCCACCATCTTTGCATTGTTTTAATAACTTTCACGTATCCATACTTCATTTTCATTAGGTTGTTGTCTTGTTCCCACGTGACATCTACAGTCCACTTTTTGTGTCTCAATTTGCGACACCAAAAACATTTTAATTCAAATTTCAGTTGTTCAGTCCTGTTACAATGACCTTCTCATTGGTGGTACCCCTCTTGAAATCATGATTCAATAGCTTTGCGTTTATAATATTCACAGTTGTTATATTATCTGCCACAGTGTCTAATGCTGCCATTATAGTATCATAGTTTTTAGTTAATATCAATCTTCTCCAATATTGCCATTTTTGAGTTCTTTAATTTTCGGATCATCATCTAAGTCAGTGCTGTTTGTGAGGTTAGAATTTGAGGCTCATTTCATACAGATATTCTCTGCTCCAAGTAATTTTTTTCTCTGACGGTTACTTTCTTCATTGAAAACTTCATTCGGCACTGACTTGTGCACAGATGACGCAAAGGCCAAAGTAGATCATGTTGCTGGCGTTGTGGCCACAACCAAGTAAACCTCAAAAAATATACAAGCATCATTGTGTACTCTACCTGTACTGCTTAGCAACATAGGCATGGTTCGCATCATCGCAGAACAAAACTACTTCTCTACTAGAAACTTTTACTTCAAAAAGAGCTGTTAAACTACAAAAAAATTGGATGCCGCTGCTCTGGCATATCAACAGTTGATGACAGCGTTGAAAAAAGTGAGGAAACAGATTAAATCACTACCAGAGAGGTTGTCGGTGATCTTGGCGTTTAATTTGACTCATGTCAAGTATTTTTGTCGAACATTCAGGACATCAGATATGTGGCAGCAAAATGTGTTTCATAATTATTAATTTTTGACAAGAAGTTGCAGACAACGTAGAGGACATACTCAGATAATAGTAACCACTTGCAATGCAACAATAAAATTAATCAAGGTCTATAATGAAGAAGAAGATCGCAATGTGTCTGTATCCAATATAAAAGTACCTAATTGAAAATGCAACTCTACATATGTACATAGAAGTTAGTTTTAACAAAATTCGTTTTACGTTATTTAAATACCTAAAACGCGAAGCAGAAAACCAATGTTGTACATATCAAAAAGAACTTTTAAATTTACATATCATTACATAACATGTTCCCAGTCTATTCGACGGTTTTACTGAATACTTACTCGGAACTCATTTCATTCACAACGAACTAATGATCCAGAAGTTTTAATACAATACGAAGTATATTTTACCCTGTATTAAGGGAATTACAACCGTAGACTTTTAGTTTAAAACTGCTGAAAAGCTACTTTATTAAAATCAAAAATCAATAGAGAGTTTCAATATTGAAAAAATCATACCAGGTAATCAAGTAACAATAGCATTACAAAACTTCATTTCATGCTTCGTTACATTCATGTTTTATACCTAAAAGTTATTATATCGACGTTCTTTGTTTGATAAAGGTATCGTATAATATATTTTGAATATAAAGTTTTAATGTTTTTTCAATACATATAAAAAAATGTAATGTCTGAAAAATTACATGAAAGAACTTTTTTAATTATGAAAATTGCGAAAAGAAATCTACTTTTCTACGAAGTTTTCCGAAGATTTGCGTGATGAAAGACTATTATTTAAGATTAACACAATGGGATAGAATGACTTGTACTTCACTTATAAACTAAAAATTATAAAATATAGGTTTGCTTCTCTTGTAAACAGTTATTTTATTGTTTCACCTCATTTTAGATGTTATTATAATATAAAATGGATCGGAATGTTTGAAGGAGTAGGATAAAAAGAAATTCAAGAAAAGCACTTCAAAACTATAAATAACATTGTGCAGTTGCTGCACAATGACTGACTGACTAGTAAATAAGCAAAATGCATTCCTCAAAATCCTAGAAAAAAGCATGAATGTCCACTATGGTCATTGTGTGAGTTGCTGTGTCTGCTAATGAAATAATCGAAATTAGTCCTTTAAAAGATCAAATTCATTGAGGAGTACAACTATAATTAAATCCGTTCAGCAATTATTTTGAGTTTGAAAGTTATTTTAAGAAAAGGTAATAGTTTAATCCAATTAAGCAATTATATGTCAAATTAATTTTGAAATATTGGAACCAACAAAACCTGACTACATTAGTTGAATAAATATTTATTATGTTTTTTCTTTAGTGCATCTACAGAACAATTTGTAAAATGAAGTTTGCAAACGAGAAATTAGTAATTCTGTCATAATTTTTTACTTTAGAGAAATTAAATATTTTCAAACTGTCAAACAGGGTGAATCGACCGAGATTAGACAAATTGAATTTACCGGGATTTAAATTTAGCAACTTTTAAGTTATGCGATTGGGAACTACACCCCATAATATGCTGGTCTGGTTAAGGCCGAAATTGTAAGTATTTTTGAGAACGAAATGAAAAATAATGCATGCATTTTTATCCTTTAGCCTCTGTTGTAATAACTTTGGGGCTTCCATATTTTTTATTGCGAGTTAACACCTTATTTGTCATTGATATTCGGCTATATTTAGTCTCAAATTATAATTGTAGTTTTTGAATAATTTTTTTAAATAAAGTGACATCACTTGCGGCGGTGAGATTGGCTATGCCTAAAAACTATGCAAAACGGCTTGAAGCCGTACGAATGACATTCTAAGTGCATGGGAGGAATACGCAATCTTCAGAAGTATGTTAGCTAATATGAAGAAACAATTGTATATGCTTAAAATGGGGGGACTAATTTGAAACCATCTCAATTTAAAATGGAATTTTCAATATTTTAACAAACTTTAAACAATAATCAAAGGCAGAAAATGACACTGCTAGCTGTTTATGTCTCTAGATCACAAAAAATCTGAAATCATCGTTTTATCACCCACCACTTAATTTATAAAGAGGTGGTCAAACGCTGAAAATGGTACAACCTGTTGTCTGATGTCTCCAGACTGCAAAACATCGACAATCTTCGTTTAATCACCCACCAATCAATCTTTATCGAGTCTTGGAATTGCATATAGTAATTTCGTTCATCGTACGTTTCGTAAATTCTATGAGGAGGTCAAACGCTGAAAATGGTACAAGTTATGGTTTTGTTGTTTCCCCCTTTCTCTCAGAGTTTCCAAAATTACGTTTTGCAAAGAATTTGAGAGAAAATGTTGCTGCAAGTTGTAAGATTTTCAGAGTTTAACAAAGTTTCTCAAAGTAGTCTTCAGGCTTTCACGGCCGCTGTTGATGGCTGCTCTTCGTTTCTCGGGTTCTGTGCCGTGTAGAAAGCTTGTGGTACTTGACGTTTCGATCATTTTGTCGTGATCTTCTCCAGAAGTGAAGTGAATTCACTTATAAGAAGAAGAATCACGACAAGGTGATGATCACTGAAGAAGATCACGACAAGATGATCGAAGAAGTGAAGTGAATTCACTTCACTTCTGAAGAAGATCAAGACAAGATGATCGAAACATCAAGTACCACAACCTTTCTACACGGCACAGAACCCGAGAAACGAAGAGCAGCCAAAGTTTCTCAAAGTTTGTGAAGAATGCTATGAACTCTAAGATTAGTGTTACATGTACCTTCAAGGTTGAATAAAAATTAACCAGTGGGTGGTCAAACGATGATTTTTGTTTTTTTTTGTGGTCTAGAAATATGAAGCAACAAGTTGCACCATTTTCAACGTTTGACTACCTCTCAAAATCTCCTCTCGTTATATCTAAATTCCAAATCGCATCGATACTAAGTTGTTTTTTTCTCATTTTTTATGACTGTTTCTAAGTTATCATAAAAATAATTTGGTGGCCAAATATTGTCAAACGATAGTCAATCCTACTCTGCAATAAGAATGTTGTGCTTGCCGAAAAAAAAAATTCTATATTAATCTGTTTTTTGAAATTTTGGATTTCCGTAACTTTTTCACTTCAAAGACCTAAACAGCTTGCATATGCAACAGCTTTCAAGCCAATTATATAATCTACAGAAACATTTATGTAACTACAAAAAGGATGCAGCGATAAACATTATTATTGAAAATTTTAATGATTTCCTTCAAAACCATTACTTATAATTCACTAGACTTTATTTATTTAAGACTCCATAACGACTGGAAAGTTAGATAATATTTGTACTGTACCTAGATTTGGCATAAAATAATTTGTTTTAGATTTTTTTGACAAATTACACTGACAGTGCAGTTTTATTCTGTAAGTAAGTGATCATTATGCGAAACAATTGATAACTTCGTAAGTATTGACATATTTACCTAAATTCATTTGAGGGCGGGTAACTCAAAATCGTATTATCCAATCAGTAAACAAATCACTCCGTTTACACAACTTCAAAAGTTCAATACTTTCGAAAAACTCATCAATTAATTTCCGTCAAATTTTACACAATTACCGTACGGTACACGATTAGATGGACAAAGTCGCCAAAAATCAAATTTTTGTTGGCGAAATCTCAATTAACTACGGCGGGAATCGACGAACGCGGAATAGAGCGAAACAAGTGATTACTATTGCCATGCACGTGCTACTGTAGTGACGTTTGCCGCGCGACAGGCAAACGAATAGAGCTGCGACGCGCTACGTCGCCTTCCTAAACAGTAGACGTCCTACGATAGGCGCTTATGACGTCATGCGCGTCGTCTCGAATCATTTCTCTCTCGTGCAGCCGTTCCACCTACAGAAAACTATAATTTTGGCTTTTCCACACATACACGCGAACTTGATAGTGGTACGAATAGGTTGGTGTTATGTAACTGACGCATGTTTGCGATAGGGCAGTAATATTGATGTATTAGTATACAAAAAAAATGTAGCTGTACTTATAATATCTATAATTTACACAAATTATAATAATGGGAATATATGTTTAAAATTAATAAGAATAATAATAATAATCCAGTAATCTTACAAGTAAAAAAATAAGTAATTATTTTTAAGGAATATTTTTATTAAAATGTTTGTAGTAGGTAGTCTGTCGACTAACTTCTGTAAATACAAGCATGTTACTAGTAGAAGGAAATTTCCAATGACTAATATCTATTTAGATTATGAAAATCGTCAATGTTTGCTTATTACTTTTTTTTGACGTATAACTTTTATGGCCTACTAATTTTTGCCGAATTACTTTTATAGAATACTAGTGTTAACGATTTTTTTTTGTCTAAAAATATCAGAGACCTATACTTAATAATAACAGGGAAAATTAAACAAAGGTAATTGAGCATGTATTGCAGCCGAATCACACATCTCTGAGGTCCACCAGTCCAGGATTTTTAGATATTCGCTCGGCAAAAAATCCTAATAATTGATTTTTCCACAAACATGTTGCAATGAAAAAGGAAACCCTGACACACAGAGTCGTGTTTCGAACTTATTAGTTCTCATCAGTGCGTGATACAAGAATATGAACCAACAAACGTATTCCCCGTACCCGTTATATCCTGAAATTACTCGAAAGAAAATCAGAAGATAAACTCCATGACCTGTATCGGGCGATAACTGGACATCGTTCGGAGAACGTCTAGAGATCTGCCCTTGTTGATGTCCAGTTATCGCCCGATAGAGGTCATGGAGTTTATCTTCTGATTTTCTTTCGAGTAATTTCAGGATATAACGGGTACGGGGAATACGTTCGTTGCTTCATATTCTTGTATCACGCACTGATGAGAACTAATAAGTTCGAAACACGTGTCTGTGTGTCAGGATTGAACTTTCAAACCGTTTCCTTTTACGGCGTGTGATTAATTATGTGCATGTGCTTGAATTAGGTTTTCCTTTTTCATTGGAACATGTTTGTATTTTAACCGTTCACCGGTAGAGTGATATACATGTCTCTTACACATTTGTGAATTGATTTTTCGATTGGGTTATGTTATTTGTGTCGTCCAAAACCGAGCGTTAGCATCTTGAAAAACGCTTTTTTGAAAATATCTCGAAAACGGTGAGTTTTACGTTAAAAATTGTAAGGACCATTTTTGTAGAAAATAACATTTTCCGTCTTTCTTGTTTGAAACTTTATTCTCTCAGTGTCAATATTTACCGAGATATAGTCGATTGAAAAAGACGATTGTTTGTTTTTGGAAAAAATCTCGATAATTTTTGGAAATACGAAAAAAATGTGATTATCGAAGTTGTAGAGCATAACATTTTCTACAATTTTTGTATGAAATTTTTTTTTGTTCAATCGATAGTTGCCGAGTTATAGCGCATTGAAAGTTGTCGTCAGGTCTAGGATAACAGCGAATATTGGTAATACGTTGCTCTAGCATGCCAAGAACAAGTGTAAGGAGACGCGACATGATAGCAACGATTTCAAAGGAACTTCTGATTATCGAAACAGCTGTGGATTTTTCTTCGCATTACGAGACAATTATCGTCGTAGGCGAGGACGTCGATATGCTAATATTGTTGACCGCATTAGCGCACAAGAAAAAAAATATTAATTTTCGCAAGCCCGGAAAAAGAAGCTCTCCAGAATCCCTATACAGCCCACGTTTTCTGAAGCCGGAGTATGGTGAAAATTTAAAAGAAAACATTCTATTTTTACATGCATTCAGCGGTTGCAACACAACGTCAGCTCCGTTTAAAATTGGAAAATACAAAACTCTGACGACATTAAAGAATCACGAAAGTCACGAAAAATTGCTGAAGGCTGTGACATGTTCAAAGACAGGAGGCGATCCCAACATGATTGCTCTAGCTGGTGAGCGTTTTTTTATTGCTTTGTATGGAGGTAATAAAACCGAACCGTCCATCGACTCTCTCCGATACAAGAATTTCGGCAAGTTAGCTCGGAACACCAAGCTGAACTTATCCATTCTACCACCAACGCAGGATACAGCCCGTTACCATTCCTTCAGGGTGTATCATCAGATCGAAAGTTGGCTGGGATTTCTCCATGACCCGGAAGAATGGGGCTGGAAGCGCGATGAAGATCGCTTATCACCGATCACAATGAAAAAGCTCCCGTACCGCAAAATTTGCTACAAATAACATCTTACAAATGCAAGACAAATTGCGGAGTTTCCTGCGGATGCCGGAAGAGTGGCTTAAAATGTTCCGTAATCTGTTCAAACTGTTTATTTTAGATTATGATTTAACACGAATTTTTAACATCTTTGGCTTCTAGAGACTGTTTTTCACAGATTGAATTTTTTATTATTATGACGAATAATGAGTATGAACAGTAGATGATTTTCATGATCATTCTCAAACGATTCGTCAGACAGTATGAATTTTATTACGCAAACTTTTCTCCATCGCCCATATCCCTCCTATTCATGACAAATATTATTTTTAGCGTCTCTATTATAAAATTCTTAGATTACAGTTTGTCATGGCATGCTAGAGCAACGTATTACCAATAATCGCTGTTTTCCTAGACCTGACAGCAACTTTGAATGCGCTATAACTCAGCAAATATCGATTGAACAAAAAGAAAGTTTCATACAAAAATTGTTGAAACAAAAAAAATTGTGTAAACAAAAAAGAAATTACAAACGCAACGAAACTAAAAATCTTTAAAACGGTTTATATTCCAATATTTGGGTACTAACTAACACATAAAAAAGTAAAATACAGCCAATACTGAATAAGACAAGGAAAGATAGGTTCCCAAATACAGAAATCAGGAAAAAAACTGGGAATCAAATCAGTACATAGTAAAATCGCAATACAAAAGCTGAGATGGTGGGGACATCTTAACAGAATGGAGGAGAATAACCAAACCAAAACAATATGGCAAACTAGAACAGCAGCTATGACAACAAGAGCAAACACTGAAAATACTAGGGACTAACTGGAATGAAGCGAAAGAAAAAACTAAGGACAGAAAGGGATGCAGGAAAATTATCCACAATATTGAAGTGTAATATATGTAATTGGACCTCGATACTGCCTTAGGGCAGTATAGGAGGAAATTGTTATATATACTGTAATGTGAAATTTGATTTATAATCAAGAAAATGTGAGTTTTACTCTTTAAATTAAAATTTTGCAAAAAAAAATTAATCTCAGGGGTTTGTTGTAGTCTGGCTCTACAGCAGGTGTAGAGAACAGAATACTAGAGCTTACCGTACTTTACAAAATACCCAAGTGCTCCTCCTATTACTCGTGCTCTCGCATTGTTTTTATAGGTGATTCGACAATTTTCCCTAAATTTCGTCAGAAATACCTTTTGATAGTCATCTGTCAATCACGGCAATCAACGATCGTTGATGGATTAATTTATGCACGTCCGGTCGAAAATTTGTTGTATACAGGGTCACCGAAAAGTTGTAGATTTTAATTACCACCTACTTTTTCTTCTTAAAATGCCCCTAACTGGCTGGTCTTTCTTCTTGTGTGTGTGGAATTTAATCGTGCGCTTTTGTTATAATATTTCTGTGTGTTTGTGTACAAAATAAATGATATAAAATTTATTAATTACCTTATAAAATATGATTGATAATATTGTGGTGTATTTAACATCTTTCTGTCTTTGTCGTTGGCTGGACTTAACATAAGATCTCTGCTGAGCAACACCCCCTTCTGCGTCAGATGGCTACTGAGGCAAACCATGACATCGACTGGCACATATGAACGAAGAAAATCGTCGATGGTGCCAACTTGAAGAGTTGCATCCTCTATCATTTGATAGTATTGAATTAGATTTACTTTAATGAATTCTAAACAAGTACCTCGCATGTTTGCAATCATGTTAATGTTAATATTTTATAAAATAGAATTAAATTGAATTAAAGAAATACACAGATCAGATAGTTGGTTATAGTTTAATGAATATTAAATTAATTTAGTGTTTTTTTATCATTTTAGATTACCTACAGCTGGATGATCATCTGCCAAGTGACAAATGGAATTGTAAACATTGAATAAAATGTAATATAATATAACAATACATACAGACATACATTTATGCTAATTTATTTCCTATTTCCACAAGAGAAATGATCATTAAAATTACAAAAAAGAGACTTCTTCATGATGCTCGATTTAAAAGCGTTAAGACCCAGACATTTTAGATAGTTTTTAATGTCAATTATATGACAATAAGTCCAAATACAAGATGAGAAACCAGAAAGCTAACAGACGTCAATTGAGAGAATAAAATACGAACTATACAAATATGTGTTTATCATTTCATTCTATCACTGTACATATATAGACTGGTTAAATTGACAAATTTCAAAGCGACTACGGTTGTGCTAAACGTTACTTTCAATTAACATAGTTAATATTTGCATAACGCCACAATAACCATCCTAAAATTAACTACTCATAAAATAATAATATAGATGAATTACAAATTTGCTATAAACTGTTTCATTTATACAAGTTTGATGCAATATTAGTTTAGCAAAGTTCTTTCTCTTGTGCAGAATAGAACACTAAAAAAATGATTAGAGACGTCAATAATGTGTTTAAAGCTTGTAACAACCTTGTTACTGCCGATGTTAGACGTAAGCTACATGTTTTCAATCCTGTTATCCCGAAATTATATTGTTTACCTGAAATTCACAAACCTGGCAAGTCGGTAAGGCCAATTGTTTCGGAAATTGACGCACCGACTTATAACGTTTCCAAATGGCTGACCAATGAATTTAATAATTTGCTAATACAGCAACCTAGTTTTGCAGTAAAAAAATCGTTAGAATTTATTAAAGAAATTCAAAATATTCAGTTGCTGGAGGGTAAAATATTGATTTCATTTGATGTTAGTTCTCTCTTTCCTAGTGTACCGATTCCAGACACCTTGACATACCTCGAGGACTTGTTGCTTCAAAATAGTTTGAGTCAACAATGTGTCCAGGAATATATTCGCTTAACTGACATTTGTATGAAACAGAACATTTTTCAATTCAACGGGAGTTTTTGTGAACAGCTGGAAGGAACGGCAATGGGTAACTCCTTGTTGCCCTTTTTTGGTTAACCTTTTCATGAGCCGTTTTGAAAAGGACTTAGAATCTGAGAGCGAATACTTTCCTAGGCTTTGGTTGAGGTATGTGGATGAACTAAAAAATGTAATATTGACGATTTTCTCAATAGATTAAATAATCGGTTCGAAACCATAAAGTTCACATGTGAAAGAGAAGAAAACGGTCAGCTACCCTTTCTAGATATTTTAGTAATTAGAAATAACAATAGATTAAAGTTTGACGTGTATAGAAAAGAAACCAGTACACTTGGCTACATTCCTTCAGATTCCCATCAGTGTTCAACACAAAATGGCAAGTTTGAATTTTTGGTCCACACTTCTCACTTTTCCCTTGAACAAGGCGAGGTATGAGAAAGAGTTTAAAATTATAAAAGATGCGGCCAAGTGTAATGGTTTCCAGCCTCAGCATATCTATAGTTAGGAAGTTTAATTATAAGAAAACTGTGAAAGAATCTACGACTTTTCGAGAAGATGTTAAAGCTTCACCCGTTGTGACCTTCCCTTACGCTCCCTTTATCACTAAAGGTTTGAGTAAAATCTTCAAAGAGCTAGATCTCAGAATAGTTTACAGTTCTGGGACTAGTTTACGAAGTCTCATCGGTAACCCTAAAGATAAAATACAACCTCTAGAAAAGTCAGCTATTTACGAAATCAATTGTAAAGATTGTAATCAAAAATATATTGGGCAAACCAGGAGAGCAGTCTCAACTAGATTTAAAGAGCATATGGCTAATCTTAGATTTAATACAATTGAGAAATCGTGCGTTGCCCAACACATTTTTGAAACAGATCACAACATCGATCATACGAATGTTAAATTAATTAGACAAATAAACAATTGTATGTTTTGTTTTCGTTAATCGGAAATTAATGATGCGTATCGGATTGACCGTGCATAACATTTAGGTTACCTGTTATTTGTAGATTTTATATTAATTTAGTTTTATTATCGCCTTGATAATGACAGCATTGCTGTTGAAACGCGTCGGTGTTTTAGTTAAAACTTGTTTGGTGTTTAGTGGGTTAAAGTGTTTAGTATTCTAATATTAGTTTACGTGCATGAAATAGAAAAAAAAACAGCACACAAAACTAGATAGTAACTAAATTGAAATCAATTCAATTGTTTACAAATTTTAGCAAGGTACTTAAAACCACACCCCTACGAAGATACCACCAAATAAAGCTGATAATCGGATTTGATGTCAATGTTACGTTTTAATTTACATAATACATAATCTCACCCCCTAAGTTCAAGACAATACAGCAATAAGGGTGGGAGCCCCATTGTTCCAGCTAATAGATGTGCTTCCCTGCGCACTTTATCAAATGGCGCCGGCTATTAGCAGATGAAAGAGGAAATATTAGTTAGCATCATTGTGAATGCGTTTTCGTAAAGAGCGCTGGGGGAGTGGTGAAATGCAGCAAATGTGATTATTGCGATGACTCACGTGATCCCTATGTAATTCTAGAATCTTCCTCGGGTTACAGCTTCCTATTTTACTGTCCGAATTATAATTGTTCAAGTTTATTGCCGCAAAATAGAAGATTGTAGATCCTACAAAGTATACAGTGAAAAATATCATCACAATTATATTAAGTTCGACAGTTTTCTTTTTTAATTTAAATAAATGTTCTAAAAAGAAAAAATTCAACCAACAACCTCCAATATATTCGTCCTTTAACTTTATTGCCGGCACGTACTTCTCCGTTTTAGTTTGAAGTCGTACAAGTTTCCTCGCTTTCTCGCAGGTTGGAAAACGGAAAGAACAAAGGAGACGCGATAACCTAACACCAATAACGTACTTAAAACAATTCTTCCGTGGAATTCCCAATTCACCTGTCTGAAAGTAAAACAATGCGGGAACGACTCCCCCTTCCCCGACGTATTTATTGGAAGCATCGCCTCGCGAAGATAGCGTCATATACGTTAGCGACACCTGGCGTCTCTTCACCACTTCCAGACGTGAATCTCCTACGGATCCTGAGCGATTGTCTTTCTTCATCGATGGCAGTTTCGTATATGTGGAGCACCGTAAAAAGTGAGACGGCAATATATCCGACGTATATAGAATTGGTTCTTTGACTCGTTTGTATTTACATAAAAGTAATATTTTTTGATGGGCGCAGTAGACTGATTTTTGTGAATGTACATATATCTAAGATTTTCTGGGACACGAATGGAAGTATAATAAGGCAGTAGGTGGTCACTGGATCGAAGTTCTAGATTGAGAGAGATTCAGAAATGTAGGTGAAATAATTTCAAATTACTGTTGAGGTTGTTGTTGAGTTGATAAATTGATAATTTCCTATTATTAAATACAATCACAATTATAATATAAAGATGTTATTCAGTTACATTAATAATTTCAAGCATACTACTACAAAGTTCAAAATCAATTTCGTTTTCAAAATCAAAACAGTTATAATCACGATCTTTGATATTTACGATTTCGCTCGTCAAATAACAAGAGTTCGTTAAGGCGAGCTAAAAGTTGGTTTTGACCAACTTTTCTTGTTTATTTTAATTTCACCTGGTTAGTTGAGGGAAAAATGGTGGACCCAACCTTCCTTCGTTGTGGATTCATGATTATTTTTCTGTGACTACTTCAAAAATCAATTTCTGTTTTCAATTTCATAGGTTATATTCATAGGTTTGTATTCAAACGCTTCGCTAAAGTCAAATAACAAGTAGTTAATTAATTCCAATTATTAATTAATGACATTGATGAGCTGAACTAGCAAATTTTCAAAGGCGCACCTTTACACCTCTTGTTTATTTTAATTTGAAAAATAAATGTCTTCATCATGAATTGTTAAAAATGGTGGACCTTCCAAGCTTTATTAACATAATATTTTATGTATCATAGAATTAGATTTTTCAACTGTTTTAATTCATTCAAATTGAGAAATACGTTGTTTTGAAAACTCCAAAGATACTTAATTAATTAGACAAATAAATGTAATTAATTTAAGTTTCCAATTATTAATTATACAAAAATAATTGATTAACAGAACAACAAATTTTCATTTTTTTTAATTTTTCTTTACTAATTATTAGTACTATTATTTTATTATTCCCAATAATTATTATAAAAATAAATGTCTTCTGAATCACGTCTGTGTTTTATAAAAGAAATGAAATTAATATTGATCATACAATACTAACACTAACTAAGTATATGCTATTCTGAGACGTATTTAGAAAGTCTTTGTTTTCAGTTTTCTTTTATATTGGGATGAAGAACAGTCCGAAATTCAAATTCAACAGTAGTCAGCAATCATCTATCTATTCCACTTGCCCTGATAGCGTTTTTCAATAGTGGAAATATTCTGATGAAATCTTTCCCCATGCTCGTCACTAACATCGCCAAGATTCAGATTGCCAAGTTCAGGTGCGAATGCAAGAAATGTATTTTAAGACTCATATTACAACCTAATGCATGGTAACTTGTAAGAAGTTCACTAACAATTTCCTCGTAATCTCCAAATTTTTTATTTCCTAAGAAATTCTTTGTGACACTTTTAAATGCTTCGCAGGCAGTCCGTTCTAAATCGCTCAAGAGTAAGTCAAATTCTCGATCCTGTTGTAACAGATTGATCTGGGGTCTTATAAAAATCCCTTCTTTAAGATATGCCTCAGATGTATTAGGAAATTTTTGTTTAAGGTATAGAAATCCTGGTTCCTCTTTGTCCAATGCTTTGACGAAATCCTTCATCAGATCTAATTTTATGTGTAAAAGTATTTTATGAGGCGCCACCAACGAATTATGGACTACGTTCTTTTCTCTAGGAGTATATTGTATTCTGGTTGGCCATTGCTTAACAGTATACTGCAAATTTCTCGCTCAACTATCCCATTCACAAATAACTTGTTTCTTTTAACTTACTCATAAAAAATATCTTTAGACGTACAGTACATTTAATACATATACAGGGTAGCCCATTAGTGCGTGGAAGCTCGATTAATCCAACATTGTAAAAGATACTAAAAAATTTTATTGAGGAAATGTTCTATAAATATTCTTAAGCTTCATATTTTAAAATTAGTTGCAACTGTACAGGGTGTTCTATAACGCGGTACCAGACCAAACTTCTATTTTTTTTGAATGGAACGGTATAGTTTTTTTTTGCATTTTTAAAATCTGCTTATTTTTACGACCCTCTTTATATACGGTTTGCCGAATCGATACCGAGTATTTAAAAAGTTATGACCATTTTTACGTCTAAATTAAGGTGTATTAAGAGAGTTAGTTCCGGCAAGAAACAAAATATACAAACTTTTTCGTTCCACTACATGATTTGGCTACGTCTTCTCTTTCCGCTGGTTCAAGAATTTAATAAAAAAAAATTTTATTTATACAGGGTGAGTCAAAACTCGGATCCTTAATTTTCTCATTAAAATTAAATGGAACACCCTATATTTTTGATGATGGTTCGATAGATATTTATCGGCTCTTTTATTTTTGTGAACCATTCCCTATACCTAACTCTTTGGGTTTAGAAGATATTTTAAATTTAATATGAAAATTTGATTTACTTTTAAATTTTATGAATTAACAAGTTAAACAAGTTAGATAAAAGAAAAAGTATAATATAAAAGAAAGAGTATACTAAATAAAATTTTCAAAATGTTGACCTATAACGTCAATACAACGTTACAGTCTTAGTTCAAAGGATTGACTGACATTTGTTAACATTTCTGTACCAATAGTCAGAAAGCTTTTCTTATTCTTTCCATCATATTTTCCCGTGTTGTTACTAGTACTTTTACGTAGCCCCACAAGAAAAAATCAATTTTTGTCAAGTCCCGGGATCGAGCTGGCCATGCCACTGTTCCTCCTCTTCCAATCCACCTGTTGGGAAATTTAGTATTGAGGTGGTTGTGGATTACTGCAGTGTTATGTACCGGAGCCCCATCGTGCAAAAACCACATTCGTTGACGCATATTCAAAGGTACATCTTCCAAATACAGTGGTAAACTGTTTTGGGGTAAGTCTAAATAAACTCGGCCATTTACTCGTCCATCAAAGAAATGTGGTCCAATAATAATACACTTTCCAACTATGCCACCCCAAACGTTTAAAGACCACCTAGTTTGGCAGCGTTCTTGAGTGATATGATGATTGTCGGTAGAATAATAATGGAAGTTGTGCTTATTCACGCTTCCATTTCTGTGAAACGTTGCTTCATCGCCAAAATCTACCCGATCATGGATTTGTTGTTGAGCCCATTCGCAAAACGCAACCTTATGGGGAAAATCTTCGTCCAACAACTCTTGATGTAATTGAATGTGGTAGGGATGGAATTTGTGCTTTTTTAATATCCTTTGAATGGATGTTCGACTAATATTTTGTATTTGTGAAATATCGCGTTGACTACTATGTGGATTTTCTATAACGCATGCGATCACATGAAATTCATTTTCCTCGGCAGAGCATTTTTTTTCCCTTTCGTGTTTTTCATACTTTACTGAACCGGTACGGTTAAAACGGTCGATTAATCCTTCCAATGTTTCCTTTTTCGGTTGTCGTCGTGCGGGATATCTTGCTTCATAAAATCTTTTTGCAAAAACGCAATTTTTCGAACATTCTCCCAATACCCAAATCATATTCATTAATTCTTCAACCGAATAATTCATTTTGAGAATGTATTTCTACAAATTAATGCTGTTGTTGTACTATTTGACGTTTGACGTTTTCGTGAGATTGCCTGGCCAGCGCCACCAGATATCGGTCGGCTTATACCTGCTATTACTACTACTTATGTGCTAAAAAAGCAATTTTTCATATTAAATTTAAAATATCTTCTAACCCCAAAGAGTTAGGTATAGGGAATGGTTCACAAAAATAAAAGAGCCGATAAATATCTATCGAGCCATCATAAAAAATATAGGGTGTTCCATTTAATTTTAATGAGAAAATTAAGGATCCGAGTTTTGACTCACCCTGTATAAATGACATTTTTTTAAATTAAATTCTTGAACCAGCGGAAAAAGAAGACGTAGCCAAATCATGTAGTGGTACGAAAAAGTTTGTATATTTTGTTTCTTGCTGGAACTAACTCTCTTAATACACCTTAATTTAGACGTAAAAATGGTCATAACTTTTTAAATACTCGGTATAGATTCGGCAAACCGTATATAAAGAGGGTCGTAAAAATAAGCAGATTTTAAAAATGCAAAAAAAACTATACCGTTTCATTAAAAAAAAATAGAAGTTTGGTCTGGTACGGCGTTATAGAACACCCTGTACAGTTGCAACTAATTTTAAAATATGAAGCTTAAGAATACCTACACATTTCCTCAATAAAGTTTTTTAATATCTTTTACAATATCGGATTAATCGAGCTTCCACGCACTAATGGACCAGCCTGTATGTATAGAAAAAACATTTCTCAGAAATCGGACGTGATAGTCAATTTTGAAAATATTTTCAGAATTACAATGAAAAAGTTCATAACGTACACGTATCAGAGTATAAGAAAAAAAAAACTCCTGTTGACCAGTGTTATTATACAGCTGTTTCTTTAAATATTTTTTAGTTTGAACAATATAGCATTTGTTACAGTCAAATTTATAGATGACGTTAGTGATTGATCTTTTTTCATGATTATTTTAAACTAGTAAATAAGTATTTATTGTTAGTAGGTGAGAATGTTATATGAATGAAATAAATTGAGTTTTATTTCATTCCTGTTTGTTCACCAATTGAGCAGATGACACTAACAAGCGGAAAAAATATCTGCGATTAAAATGAAGAGACAATATGTGTTGATTGTGGTCACTTAGTTGGGTGAAGGAGAGATCCATCTACATCAGTGGCATTACTCTTTAGAGTTTTCAAACTCTTAATAATGTCAGACATAGAGACAGACTTGAAGAAGAAAAGGGAATTAGAATTGTTTTTATATAAATTTGCTAATAAATTCTGCTGTCTGTGATGGTTGAAAGCTGGCAAAAAAACTATGTAATGCATTTACGTCTCTCTTTATAGCTCGCTTGGTTTCAGTTCTGAAGCTCCTACAGAAAACAAAATGAACGATTTCAATTGTTTGTCAATTTCTTGTTGTTCTAAGTGTACATATTAGAAGTCTCTACAGGTGAATTTTTCCACTACTTGTTTACATATTAGTGCTTCAATGTTGCAGCTGTTCAAAATTATGCGAATCAACGACTATCGACACCAGGGTTGTTAGCACCGAATTGGTGAAATATCTCATCAAAGATTGCATTGAGTACAATGATTATTCAGATTAATGGTTAGTTTACAAGTCGATAGACGTTTTTGTTTTAACATATCGTTAACGTTAAGTAAGGACTTAACTTATTTATACGGTCGTTTGTTAACTGTTTTCCATTATTATTTCTTGACTCGATAAATGCAAAAAATAAAACAAAAGAAAAGGAAAACATCGATAAATGTCACAATATAAAAACCACAAAATTCTTGTAATAGCATGGTATATTGTTGGAAATCATCCTGCATACGAGTGTAATGAAAATAGATGAAGCATTAGAAGCGCTGAGGAGAAGTGGGAGGTCGAAACCACGTTGTCCACTTACTTGATTTATTTTATGTAAAAACTTCAATACAAATTTTGAAAATCAATTGAAAAAAGCTGTGCAAATAGAGTAACAAAATTGAATCCTTTATTTCTTCTCTTAGCCTTCACTCTTCTCTCTCACCCCCCGTGCCTTGCAACTATTCAATGATAAGCGAAATGATGAGTAAAGTAAAAATTGGCATACATAAAGTATAGATGAGAAACATTTTTCTTAGATACTAACTAGCGTTATGGCGTCTAATAGAAAAAGTTGACAATTCAACTTTCCTTTAAATGTCAACAATGTGCGAGTGACGCCTTATTTCAAAACTGCTTGAAATTGCTAGTCAGCGGTAGTTTTTATTTCAAAGTCTATCATTGTATTGTGTCATATGTGAGTTTTATGAAGAATTGCCTTAGGTAAATGTATGATTTAACCTCACAGAATTTAAGGAAAAATAAACAATATTGGATAAATTATCTCTGTCATCCAATATCCTACAAAAGAAATTGCTCAAGCTATCAAGCCGTTGTTTATTTCTTCCTTATATACGAACATCATTAAGCGCTGATTCTGACTTTAATTAAATTAATACTTTAAAGATTAGATTATAAAATAATAACTAATGAATAATAATAATCATAAATCAATTTCGGTATTTCGGCCCTCACGGGCCATCTTCAGTTGGATGGTTGAAAGAGTCGAAAAAAGGACTTTATTTTCTTAATTCTTTTGACCATTCTTATGAAAATGGCCATTGAGGGCCGAAACATGTAAAGAATAATATTTCAAATTATTTTATGTCATATTTGATTACGTGAGTCCGGAAGCTCAAAACAATATATATATATACAGTGACCGGCAGAATGTGCGCAGCATATGGGAAAATGGTTTACCTGTGAATATAGCAAAATTATGTTATTCCATCATATCTCGGCATGACTTGAAACCAGAATAGCACTCGCGATTTCTGCCGAAACTCTCATCGTATACGAGGGAGAGACAAAAATACAAAATTACGCTAAGAGTAAAGTAACCCCATTTTTAACATTAGACTTTTCTTTATTAACCAATAGTTCTTTGGTTTTAAAAATTAAAGTAAAATATCGAGTTTCATTCACTTTTGATAAAAAATTTCAGTTTACTGTTTATTCTGAATTATCCTGTATAAGAAACTGAGCGCGCTCATACAATACGCAAATCTTACTCTCTGTAGACATCGTAACAGAAAACCATAAATAATACATCGCAAAAGTCAGCTACAAAAATAATATAGCTCTTGAAAATAAAAATTCAAGAATGTGAAATAATTTTGCTGCACACCATATTTTACGTTTTCAGAAGGCGAAAAAATTTAATTAATTGAAATTGTGTGATTCATTTTAACTTAATCATCTTTAAAATTGTAATATTTTTCATAAAATTAGAAACACATCTTTTTGTGAACAAATTTAAACAGAGTGGGTTCGGTGGAAAGTAAATACAAGCAACCCCATGAGAAAAGTGTAACTAATGAAGAAAATAGTTTAAATGTGTTATTATCAGTAAATGAAGTTCCTACTATGCCATTGTCTGAAAGAGAAGAAGTATTAGGTATTTCCGAAAAATCGATTAGAAGAATTCTTAACTTACCATATAAACCAAAATTCACCCATACACTTCAACAAAGAGAATTGACTTTTGTTTTTGGTTCCAAGGCAAGAAGGAAGATAATCCCCATTTTGGAAGTCAAATATTATTTACCGACGAAGCAATCTTCATAAGCAACGGCGTAGTAAGTTCTCAAAATTGTAGGTGGTGGGCTAATCAAAATTTTACAATTGAATGTAAAAGCCAATATTCATTTAAAACAAACGTTTGGTGTGGTATATTGAATACTCAAATAGTTGGACTATATTTTTTCCGGCAAAATTTAAATGCAGGTAGATATTTACAATTCTTGCAGAATGAATTTAGCGAGTTCCTAGATGATATGCCTTTAAATCTACGAGCGAATATGTATTTTCAACAAGATGGTGCTTCGATCCATTCTACATTGCAAGTACGAGAATGGCTTAATCAACAATTTCCTCAAAAATGGATCGGACGGTTTTCAGAAAATCATTGGCCTACAAGATCGCCTGACATTACCCCAATGGATTTCTTTCTCTGGGGTTACTTAAAGAACCGAGCATATAAACATCGACCATTTAGAAATCTGGACCATTTAGAAAATACTATTAGGCGACACGCCTAATAGTACGACACGACACGTTCAAATTAATCCGGTTTTTTTTAAGAAAGGTAGCACAAGAATTTAACAACAGGACAATGAATTGTATAGAGAATGGGGGAGCTCACGTAGAAACATATGTAAATAAATATTTTTGTTTACGATTTTGTTAATGCGCTTTGAGTTTTATTTCCTACTATTATGTATCTTTACTACTATTATTATTATTAAAACATGAATAAAAAGAAGTGTTGCTAATTTTATGAAAAAATATTACAATTTTAAAGATGATTAAGTTAAAATGAATCACACAATTTCAGTTAAATAATTTTTTTTGCCTTCTGAAAACGTAAAATATGGTGTGCAGCAAAATTATTTCACATTCTTGAATTTTTATTTTCAAGAGCTATATTATTTTTGTAGCTGACTTTTGCGACGTATTATTTATGGTTTTCTGTTACGATGTCTACAGAGAGTAAGATTTGCGTATTGTATGAGCGCGCTCAATTTCTTATACAGGGTAATTCAGAATAAACAGTAAACTGAAATTTTTTATCAAAAGTGAATGAAACTCGATATTTTATTTTAATTTTTAAAACCAAAGAACTATTGGTTAATAAAGAAAAGTCTAATGTTAAAAATGGGGGTACTTTACTCTTAGCGTAATTTTGTATTTTTGACTCTCCCTCGCATACGATGAGAGTTTCGGCAGAAATCGCGAGTGCTATTTTGGTTTCAAGTCATGCCGAGATATGATGCAATAACATAATTTTGCTATATTCAAAGGTAAACCATTTTCCCATATGCTGCGCACTTTCTGCCGGTCACTGTATAATACAAAATATTATATTGTATATATTTACTCTACTATAACGCGGTTAAAACTCTGAAGCTTTCTTAACAGAGGCTCGGATCGTGGAAGCCTTCGATATCATTTGATTGATTTCGGGTTGTGTTTTAAATAACACGCTTTCTGCTAGACGTGTCTATAGGAATCTAAAATTACTCTATAACAATTATCACAATCTAAATAAAGCCACAAAAGTTTTGTTGAGCAACTCTCTTGCTTTATCTTATTTATAACTTTTCTACAAACTGCGCGGAAGAGTATTTTGTTTGAGTTGTATAAACTGCATTAGTTAAACATGGAGAATAGACGGGATCTGCACCTCTATTGTTTCTATTACAACATCCTAATCTGCAACTCCACCATATCCAACAAACAAAATTTTATTTAGGAAAGATATTCATAAGGTAAATATTCGTCGCCGGCATTTCATTCGCGTTAACACGATTCTGTTTCAGAGAATTTTTTTTCTATGATATTGCACATATGATTACAGGTTGCTCTTCTATTATCGACATTTGAAATTAAATAATGTTGTTTCCCAATATAATGTTGTAGAATTTCTTATTTATGATAGTAAATATATTAACTCCTACATACTGCATAAAGAGAAAAAGTTTTTATAAAAAATGTTACAGCTGCTGAACTTTAATAAATGCCATTAGACATCAAATCAAATAAATCTTCGCCAGTAAGTAAATGCTATATTAACAACCTAGAAAACTACGGCAATCAGGTTATCGCGTCCTACATACCGGACTCATTCCGACCTTTTTCCTGGAACTTCGCAAATATCCGGTACTCACTAAAGATAGAAATTCAGTCGATTA